>JANHGL010025749.1:0-34722 GCA_024611195.1 Ceyx melanurus
CCCCAGCTCTCTCAGCCTCTCCTCATAAGGGAGATGCTCCATTCCCCTAATCATCTTGGTGGCCCTGCGTTGGACTCCCTCCAGTAAATCTCTGTCTTTTCTGAACTGGGGTGTCCAAAACTGGACACAGTACTCGATTGTAATGGTTGTGCAAAATACGAGAAAACGGGAAGAGCGGCTGGCAGCACAAACTGGCATCAGGAGACCTACACTTCAGTCATTTTCATACTCATACAAGTTGCTAAAGCTCTGTAGAGAAAAGCCCTGACTGTTCTGCATGTTATCTGTAGCTTTGCCTTTCTGAGTAGAATGTCCTATTCACACGAATTAGGTTTTTGGGGGTTTTTTGTTTGTTTTTGGGTTGGTTTTTTTTTTTCAAAGATGCTAAAGCACTTCAGGTTAAGAGAGAGAATGACTTCAGAGAATTCGTTTTTATCTTCCCTTAATGTAATCTAAGTTGTGCTGTATTTCCTAGTGCAAGTTCTCAGGACTTAATGTCTCATACTCTTATATCAGCAGAGAAAAAGATGATCTGAAAGGCAATTCTGAGCAGGGTCAGAGGGAGGCAGCTCTGCCCTTCTTGTGCCAGGTAGCTCAATTAAGACCCACTTAATTTCCCCTCTTTTCTTGGTTGCAGTTTTAGCCACTGCTTTTTAAGGATCCAATGATCTCAATTTCACTCAGTCCTGCTGTTCAGTGTAAATGCAGAAGGATATAAGTGTCCCTCTGTGTACCTCTAAGCACTCTGGATTACTGCATTAATTCCTAACCTGCATTAAACTCTTAACCTAATGTAGGCTGCAATATTTGGTCCAAGAAATACATGCATATGTATATATATCGCACACACACATATACAGCACCATGGTATATAAACAATACTGCAAATTATCAACGTATTATTAGAGATCTTGAAAAAACAACCAGCCTTCTGAAGTGTTTGAATGTAAGAAACTTAATTTCATCTTATTTTAAATAAAGACACTATTTGCATTAAGGATATGATTCTACATTAATTTAACCCATTTAATACAAGCCTCTGCAAGAACACAGAGCATACAGCACAGCCAACTCCTCACTGTCTGCTGCTTGGCTAGAGGACAAGGTGCACTTGTGCTTCAAGGGCTCAGGAAGCAATGCAGGGATTCTGCACACTAACAGCTGTGTGTCCAAGGTGGGTTGTCATTTCCTAAGAACATTTCAAATGAGACTACTGAGGTTTACCTTTTATTTTCAAAATTAAATTGAGTTTTGGCCTTGTGATCAGGATGTAAGTATCAGTACACACTGATTATCAAATTACAGGAACCAAAATTTTGTTTTAAATATTTTTTTTCTACAAAAATATAGTTTCACATAATATCCTTATTTTTTCCTGTAGCTAATTCAATACACAATTCACTTAAAAGCTTTATAATCCTCCAAACAATACCTGTTTAAATTTCAAGTTATTCACATGGAAACTCTTAGGCACTTCCCATTAAAAACAAAACAACCAAAAAACAACAAAACCAATAACTTATGCTACATTAAGGCTGAAACACACTTCTGCTAAGTTTGAGATCCATTTTCATATCATTAAGTTTTTCTGTCTCTAAGGACTGCTCTCAATATTTTCAATGAGTATCAACAATTTTTCCTCCAGTTCTACTTTCCCTCCAAAACTGCCCTGTGCTCTTAGTGGAGATGAAAATCGTGTCCTTAATATATTACAGAAATGTCCATATTTTAGTGCTGCTGAAACTTACCATACTTCTGTGCTTTAGTCCTTGAGACAGCCTGTAATGCCTTATCAATTATTTATAATAATATATATCAAATGTTGCCAAGATAAGGTGAGCTATATGACACCTTACTCAAGAACATTTAATAGAATTTACCAATATAATCCAATATCTTTTAATATTATTTATATAAAGTTTTAAAAGTTCTCTCTTTCCTAATACACAGTATTAAGATTCAATGGGTTTGGATTTTTACCCAGATTTTGGTTGCTGTTAGCCTGGATTTCAAACAATCTGTAACAAGCGACTTGCCAAAAATGTGTTTTGGGTTGTTGTTTTTTTTTCAGTTTTCAGATGTCTTGATAAGTACCTAAAAAAAAAAGAAAGATATTATTTTCTAAAATCTATGGAATAATTGCCTAAGACATTAGCTTTTCCTTCCTTACAACTATGGCTATAGTTTAAGGCTGTAGTAGTTCTCTTCAGTAATTTCTGATTATTATTTTCTATCTGTGGGTTCACACACAGACAGACATTTGGGAGAAATGCGAAGAATATAAAACAAAACCAAACCAAAACACAACACACACGCTTCTTCTGAAAAGGTTTGCATATTGCAATTAATATCCAAGATGGTGACTGAAAAAAAGATAGAAAAGCCTCCCCATCTCCTCTGATTGTCTTATTTATCATGATACAAATTCTAGTGCCTATACTTTGAGCACTGCAAAACTGGAGAATCATCCCATTCCAGCATTGCCTGCACTTCTGTGTGGATTTACCTTTTCCACTGAATAATTAAGCTAGTTCTCCACTTCTGTGAGTTTTTTGCATGCAAAATCCCATTAAAAAGTCAATTAAAATGTCTGATTATCAATAATACATGGTAGGAGGAACGGAAACTCATTTGATAAAGCTTTAATTAAAACAGTTCTATTCACATGCTTACCTCACTAAGTATTGCCCATACAGGTGAATCAGAATGGACTGACAAACGAACAGCCTGTATTTTCCCTACTGACAGATCAATGCTGCCTTCTGCAATCCCATTTTCAAAAGTCCCTAAATGAAAAATAAAACAAGACCCATACAAACATCTATTAGGACAAACACGCTACCGAGTGAATATATGCAAAAACTCTAAATTACAAATTATAAACTGAGTCCAGAGGTAAATTAGGGAAAAAAAATATATTTTGGAAAAAGTTAAACAGTAACAACTGAAAGACAAAGCTGTGAACGAGAAGGAGGATTCATTTCTTCAGTTACAGAAGATAGGAGCTTGAGAAGAATACAAGAAAATAATGAACTATAACTATGAATGTTAAAAAAAGATTAAATATGTTAGAAAGATTAAATATGTTAGTGACCATAAATATGTATGGCACACATGGTTATATTAAAACATCTAAATGAGCATTTCTGAGGAATATTATTTTTAAAAAGATGTATTAGGAATAATGGAATAATTCCTATATATTTCCTCACTAGTTCAGTGCTTTTTAACTAACCTTGTTAAACTGGCAATAAAATCACTGCAGAGAAATGAAAAACACTCATCTCATGGATGATATGTGTTTCCTATCAATCTGCACGTGCAATTGTGAATTGGCAGCATTTCAGATGAGATCTCTACTTGGAGCAAAACAGCCACGAGGAGGTGGGAGAGAGATGCCAATCAAAGCAAATGAGATGCATTGGTGAAAGTAGTTCACTGAGAGAAAAGAGCAATTATGTGGTACTAGAGATAGAAGAAAGTGTCAGGCAAAGCAGATCTCCCAGTAATCACATTTTAGTGGTCTTCCCATTTAGGTAATAGTAGAAATCAGGCCTTGACAAATGTGTGGAGAATCTGCAGTGCATTTAAGAGAAGCCACACGCTGCCCTGAGGAAGGAAGAAGGGAATCAGAGGGTAGGGGCAAAAAAGGGGCAGGAAGGTGCACTGCCTTATGCTTCATTTCAGGTTGGCTTTTGGCACTGCTGGCAGGGATCTTCATTATTTGAAATGAGAGGTTGGTCATTGGTCAAACATCATATATCATAATAGGCAGTAGCACAAAGGGTTTATTTTCCTTACTAATTCACTTTGGAATGTTGTATCTATTACAGAATTAATGCAATTCTCAGATGTAGAAAGTTTATATGTCAGAACAAAATTTCTGGTTTTCAAGTGGCAATAAGCAATTTACCTATTTTTAAATATCCATCTTTGGTTGCTGGGTAGTTAAATCTACTTCCATTGTCAATCACTTCTTTTCTTAGCATTTCCTGTAAGAAATAAAGCAATAAAATTTCCAGAAACATTTTCTAGAATATGATATTTTATGCTGAACATCATTCTTAAAATGAAACAGCACTTTGTGTTACAGTTGGAAATGAGAAACTTACATCAGCTGGCAACACTTCCACGGTAGTGTTAAACAGTTTATCACCAGGGTGCTCCATGTTTCCACTTCTGAAGTAGTACCTGATGGTAAAAGTGTATTATTTATAGGTACTTTATACTTTATTCTAAAGTTCTAGGCAAGTAATTCTTTCCAGTTTTGAAGGAAAGTTTCAAACACCATTTCCATAATTAGTTTTGGGCTATAGAGAACAGAAATGGGCATTTAAACTTTCCATTGTGTGACCAAACCATATTAGCAGCTTTTTATTTGAAACAGAACATGTGTTAAACCCATCTTTCTCTGTAACCACAAATTCAAGTGTTCCTCCTTTTCAGTGCTCAAATTCCAAATCAATTAACTTTCTAAATTTAAATGGCTAAGGAAGATCTGCCCTCTGATCTGTTCCCATCATCCTACAGCTAAGGTGAGATGGGCTTCTGGAAGACAATAGCAGCAAAAATCCCTGTTTCTACTAGACCATATGCGACATGCCAAGAGAATTCCCCTTTTAATCAATACTGATCCACATAGGTACTTCTAAATGATCACCAGGAAATTTAAAGCATCAACCTCCTTCCTCTGGTATAGGAAAATCAAGACCTAAACAAACCACTAAATATTATAGGATTAACTATACATTTTCACAGGTTAGCAATGGGACCAGCCCCTAGGCAATACCATATGCAAGATAGATTCACCCAGTACAGCTTCACAGTAACAGTAAAATGCAAAAATATAGACTACCAAAGTTTCCCAAAGCATAAACCAGTTAATTAATAGTGGTGATCGTGGAACACCATTTAGTGCAGCTCACTAGATGGAGATATAGACTCACTTTTTAAGATTGTATTTATTTTTATCTATTTATTTATTTCAAACAGATGAGAAATCTACAATCTTTGCAGAAACAGAAGTCTTTTCGTTTTGGACTAGTTCTGGGAAGAAGTGTAACAACAGTGAAGAAGTTTTCTCTCTGAATTAAATTTCAGAGATTGAGTAATTGTGGAGATTAGTGTCAGACAGTCTCCTGGAGCCATATTTCTTGCTAGGTTAGTTTCAGCTCCATTCTGATACAGAGAAAAAGAAACTTTGTGACTGCTGCTTTTGGTGGCAACATCAATTTGTATCGCTTATAGAGTAAGTCCTGCTGAAAAAAACATTCATCTTAAGCTACAGGTGTCTCTTCCTTTCAATGCCCAAGTTGAATGATTGAGAATGGAGAAGATAGTTTCATCTTTTAGAATGAGAAAAACATTCAGGGTAGGACTTGGCTGTAGATCTGAACGGAAGAAGTCAGAAGTCTGTCTGTGACTCAAATGTTCAAGCTCTCATTACAGGCAATGGAGATTGAGCAACTCAGTAACTGATTCAGGTGACCAGAGAAATGAGCTGCACAGCTGTCTAGCTTCCACTGACTGTATCAAGAAGATGACTACCTGCTATGTATAGCAGGATCTTACACAACTACCTTACTGAGACATCTCTACTGTAAACACCTACATTCAAAGCTCTGAAGTCTTCAACTGTATCCCACTTTTATTAATTGACTATGCATTATTTCCCCACAGTAGTGATATTTTCTCTTAATTTTCACCTCCACTGATTTAAGTGTCTGGTCTGGGACATGGCCTTTGACTTGACAACATGCAAGCAGCCTTCAGTCGGCAACTATAAAAATATAACTTGCACTGACTCCATTCATTTTTTGAAATTCATCAGTCAAAAACAAATTACTTTGAGAATTATCATAAGAGTATGCAAAATATTTAACTGAAGAAATAAAAGGGAAAAGAAAAAAAAAAAAAAAAAGGAATCTCTCTCCCTACCAAAGAATAAATGTATTTCAGGAGGGGCATTCAAGAAGGCAAGCAGATAAACAGAAAAACATGGATTTTTTGTCAGTAAATAGACTATGGTTTATGCAAACACTTAAGCACTGGTTTGAACATGACCAAATAATTTTAAAACTGGAAAATGTAAGCTTCTGTATATACATGTCATGTAATACTTACTTTTCAATTTTTAGTGGATTTAAAAAGGTGAAGCGGATGTAGTCCCCTGCCACTGGAGCTGAGGCCCAAAAACAATCCTGTCCTTTATATACTTTTTCCAAGGTATATTGCTGGTATATTCTTAGGCTTGTATCCACTTTTGCAGGTGGATTATTATGTGCTTTATGTAGCACGTGTTTACCAAAATCTTTATCCTGTGGGATATAAAGAAATGTTAAGTTCACATACAATGAGAAAAACGTGCTCCAGTATCTTGAATTACTACAGAAAGCTATTCCAGAAAATAATTACATCAGTGTCAAAACACAGATAATCTCTAACAGAAACAGAATATTAATTTCAGTGTAATTAATAGTTTGTGGACGGAGCTTTACTGATTATTTCTCAGTTGCCTAGACTTAAAAATGAACTTCTTCACAACAGTCTACTTTGTAGTTGTCTACTACACTTTCTGCCAGAACATCTGCCATTGGTCTCTGATAAATTCTACACAAACCTCTAGTCTGATCCAATAAAGCAATTGGAATGATCTCATGATTAGTCTAAATGGCAACAGCAGGACATTGCTGAAGCCTGGTGCTCTTATAATCAGCTACATGGTAGATCCACTCTTTGCCCTCCAAACTCTCCCTAAAAAGCTCTTGACTGTCACAATAGCACACCCTTGTCCTACCAGTATGCCACCACCTCGATAGCCCCTTGTATTGGCATTGTGGACTATTTGGCTAAATGAACCACCACAGCCATTTGTGTCTCCACAGCTGGCAGAGAGCACAGGAAACCTTGTGCTGTGAAGAGGATTCCTACATTCCAGGAAATGCTAATTGACCTGCTACAAGTGCTCAGAATAGACACTCAAAGGTGTTTGTACAGAAGTAGTGTGCTCCACCTGCAGTTTAGATGCTAGATCAGTATTTTCCCCCAAATCTGTAAACTAGCATTGGCTAAGGAAATGCCACCAAATGCCAAAGATGCAATGCTTGAAACTGATTCAAGAGGCAAGGCAGAACACAAGCACACGATTTACAAATATGGCATTAATATCTTATCCTTACTTTCAAATTCTGTATCTTCCCAGCCAGTGATGAGTAAGTTCCCACATGCTGAAACAGTGATGGCTTAGCACGGACACGTAACTTTTCCTTTTCCTTTTCACAGTGTGTCTGGAAAGAAAGTAAAAGGGAGGAAATTTCATTTAAATAAAGAAGAGACAAAGTTCCACATAAGGCAGTTTCATGACATAGTTGAGGGCATGGGTCCAGGTTTTTTAACTGTATTTAAATGAGTAATTCTTAGATTAAGTTACTTTTTTCCAAATACACTGTTTCTAGAACTAAAATAATAATTCCACTTGTGGTACTACATAGAATTGATAGGTTTGGCTACATTTCAGTCTTTCTTCTGTCATGTTTGACTTTTTTTTACTATGCTACATTATAAGTTATGTATCATTTATCTTATATTTAGATAAAACCCTTAGATACTCTATTTCAATCCTAATTTTCCAGGTTAGTACAATTTGTGACATGACATACAGATGAGAACTAAGTATTTTACATTTGTCCACAGCAGATGTCCACCAAAACAAGGTAAAAACACACTAAATATAAATTGATTTATTGGCAGCTGTTTCTTTGAAGAGCACACTATGCTTCTGCTAGGAGAAAAAAAAAGTCATTGTAAGAAAATAAATGTGATCTTTCCACTGACACAATTTGCAGCTTCTCCCCTATTAAAATGTAGTCTCTAGCATACCTCTTTTTATGCTATGGCAGCACGACCAAAAGACCTACTCGTGGTAGCAGCAGAGAGTAATCAGTAGCACAGGACTGGTGTCATCATCTTTGCAGAAACTGAGATAAGGCTCCTCAGTGAGACAAGGCTCCTACCTTTGCAGCCTGCTAGTCCCCATTGCATTAGATACATGCTGCTATGTATGGTTGCAGAAACATGGAAAGGTTTAGGTTTGAAGAGGCCTTTGAAGATCATCTAGTTCCAACACCAACACTATGGGCAGGGACACCTTCCACTAGACCAGGTTCTTAAAGCCCCATCCAACCTGACTTTCAACACTTCCAGTGATGTGTCATCCACAGCTTCTCAGGGCAACCTGTTCCAGTTTCTCACCACCCTCACAGTAAAAAGTATCTTATGTCCAATCTAAATTTACTTTCTTTCCATTTAAGACTGCTGTAATGACAGGCCCTGGTAAAAATTCTTTATCTTTCTTATAATCCCCCTTTAAGTACTGAAAGGCTGCAATGATGTCTCCCCAGAACTTCTCCACACTGAACAACCTCAGTTCTCTTAGTCTTTCTTCATAGGGAAGGTGTTCCAGCCCTGTGACCAATTTTATGGCCCTCCTCTGGACCCACTCCAACAGGTCCGTGTCTTTTTTGTACTGGGGACCCCAGACCTGGATGATGGTTCACAGGAGGTAAACATGATAAAGTTTCTGAACCACACAGAAATCTGATGACTCTGTTCATCACAAACTGTCTTTTCCAACTCAGTGAGCAGACACAACGGAATCTTGTTCACTCAGCCCAGGTTGAAAACAGGTTCCAAGCACTCATCACCACAGGATGGTGTGTAAAAGCCATTCTGTTGACCCTCTTGTGAGACACAGCATGTGTTCACTTTATGATAGCACTGGTTGCTTGGAAAGGGGAAAGCGTGAGGATTTCTGTTCACTTGCCTTCTCCAACACCTGCAGCAAAGTCCACTGCTTTAATCTATCAAATAGAGGAGGAGCAGCAGCTGGGATCTCTGTCCTTCTTCCAACTTCCATTTTCTGCATTCTCATGAATAGTCTTAGGAAGTCGTGCCTTGGGTCATTCCTACCCAAGGGCAGTGTGAGACTGACATGTCTCAACAGGTTTTTGCTATCACTGCAATTTGCAATTGAAGAAGTGAAACTCAGTAGAAACTTGCTGATACCACTCTGCTTTGGCTTGGCCAGAGCAGACTCACCCAAGCTACCTGCCTGCTTTTTAGGAACACAACTTTGGCATGTTTATGAATCAGGTCTTAGAAGCTAAAACAGCAATTAAAAAACATTTAATCTAACAGATGGATATTGGCACATTACACAGATCTGGAAAGGGTGATGTTAGCATAACTGTATCTTTTTTTTTTTTTAATCCTGTTATCACAGGCAAGAACAAACTTAAATTAGAGGTACTTGAGGCTCACTAACTCCTGTGAGCAAGCCTAACCCATGAAATAGGATTTCAAAGCTTACTCTGTAAAGACTGGAAGTGGGCATTCCTCAGTAGTATTACTCAGTGTAAAAGCAGGGACCTTCTGCTCTCACCAGGAGTCACCTCTTCTATACACTAAAACTTGAAGCCTGTTTATTCCACTCCCCTCAATCTGTTGCTCTGCAAAACTTCTATCTGTCTCTTCTTTCTTTATCAACACAAAAAGAACATGTTTGAACATCAGAGGTAGGGACTGGTCACACTAATCAAAACTCTTGAACCTTAAAAACCAAGAAGCAGAAACTGTGGTCAGTTCTCTGCGGCACAATCTCTTATACACAAAGAGTGTGCGTAGTGACTAGCACTAAAAACTGGCAAGAGAAAGAATGCAAAAAGACATAAGAAATATTTAATATATAACTGGGCTCACTCGTAGTGCTAGAAATCAAAAAGGTTTATTTAATTTTCAGTGAAAAGTATTGTTTAATAGTTAGTTCAATTTATATGTTTCCCTGCATACTTTTTTTTCAGGCAAATAGTCATTTCCCACCTCCCCTAGATAAGAAAAAGATTTAAAGCAAAACACTTAAGTTTTGCTTCCTGAAAGGAACTGGTATGCAAAATTCAAAACAACTGTGAGTGTAAAATTGTATGCTTTACAGACTTTCATATTAGAAGCTCAGCAGAAGGTTACGAGAAATTATACTCTACACAGGTTTACATATTCAAAATTTTCTTTGATGCTACAGGATTGCCTACATGACCAGCTGCTGGCAGATGTGAGCTTGCACTGTCCACATTCTGAGCTGATGGAGGCAAAATAGCTCTGCTATTTCTGAAATCTGAATTTCTGTGAGTCAGACCTCTCCATGGAAATCTGATTTTCTGTGAGTCACTCCCTTCCACAGAAATCTGAATTTTTGTGAGTCAAGCCTCTCCATATGCCCTAATCAGCTCAAACTCTGTGCCACTCTGCAGATCTGCAGCAGATCTTTCCCCACAAATTCCAAAGTAAGTCAGGTTTCAGATTCCTATTCTGCTTTTGAAAATAAATTATTTTGTCACCAAGACTGTTTGAATATTACTTATGGTCATAAATTCATAAACATACTTACTGCATCCTTTTCTGGATTGCACACTTTAACCCAGAGCAGGTGGTCTATAAGCCAGTCTATAGGCTTATCTTTATAGAACATGAGAAAAAATTCTACTATGAGTGGCAGGTCCTCTGATTTAAACAGTTTTCCTGAAAGTAAGACAAGAAGCAGCATATTTAGATATTTTCATTGCTGTGCAAAAATCACCAGTTTTATGTTTACTCCAGCCTTAAACAAATGGATACAACTATCATATTTAACGAAAATTTCACAGAGTCCAGCTTTGGACAGTAGCTTATCCCCCAGCCTGTTGGGATTTTTAAAAGATTTCCTTCACATGCCTGGAGATATTCTCACATAGTCAACCAGTTGACTAATAACACATGTGGTTATACCCTCTGCAAATCTGCCAGTCACCTGTATGAGTGTGTCAGATGACATCAAGTCTGTATAATTACTCTAAGTGCTAGATGAGCCATTTCACTGGCAATACTATTCTGAATATTTTTTCATTAAGATACTAAAAAAAGTTGCTTTAAAAATACCATTACTGTTCCTTTAGTTCTCTTGCTATTTGTATTGGCAGATTCTGTGAAATTTCTTTCTTTGACCTAACATAAGGTGTATATCACAAGCAAATTGTATTAGAATAAAAGAAAAAATAGAAACTAACTACTAAAAAATCTACAAAAACCTTCCCTATGATATGGGATGCATGTTCTGCGCCACAAAGGAAGGGAAGTGGATTTTTTTAATAGATTGTCCAGATTTCAGTCTCAAAAAGAAGACTACATGCTACAGGGGCACACAGCACCCTGAGGTGGAACAATCTGCTTCTTATGGGAACCCAACTACTAGATTCTATGCTAAGGAGACTTGATGTTCAAAAGACAGTTTTAAAGAGCACAAAAAGTAAAAGATATTCGGTGGGAGCTTTCCTGAAGAACCAAGGAAGTTCTGATATGTGACTCCTCCTATACTTTAAAATACAATTCTGGGTAAAACCTACTCAATCTACACAGCTCCAAATCCAATTGAACCTGCTCAGGTCTTAATACTTACCAATAAATCCAAGCTGGGAGAACTCGAGAATCATCCACTCTTGGGACTGCTCAGCAGCAAAGGTTTTTATACTTTGAATATAATCAGGCTTGGCTATAATATCATCTTCCAGCTGTGGGGGGAAGCAACAGAAAAAGAGAAGGCAAGTGGTGTTTTTATTGCTTGCAGAGGAGGTGGTGATGTTACCACATGTAAGTGATAACTGCATTGGTTTGACTGCTGTTCCAAACTACAGTGGGTTGCTATTTAGCTTCTACACATATTTCTGTTTCAGTGTCATTCATTAAATATTTATTTATAGGAGTGACTCTAACATCACGAGTCCTTCTCACTTTTTTGGATTAACAAGGTCTCCATACCTTAAAGATATCTCACTTACAAGAAAACATTAAGTAAAAAGAGGTTAAGGAAGAAGACAGTAGACATTTTATACTGAAGCTGGATAAGCATTAAAAAGCAGCAGGAACAGACTGAAAAGAAACTTCTAAAGCAGCTGGTTAAAAGCTCTGCAGAGTAGCCTGGGCAGACTTTGTCATACTTCAAAGGTGACTGAGAAGACCTGTGGATGATAACTACTGAGAAGCTAGTAGAAAGCAAGTTGTTTCAGGGAAAACTGGTCATGAAAGAAGGAACATGCTGTGAAGCACACTGAAGGACAGTAACACACAGCGCTTTCAAGGTGTTGAAAAGGCTGATGCTGAATACAGCAGTAGAGCCAGATAAAGAACACTTGGAAAAGGAGACTGACATCCATCAAGGAAATGGAAAAGACCTTGGTTGCATTTTTGCATAGCTTTCAGAGAGGAATGAGGGATCTGAACAGCCAGAAGATGTTTCAGTTACTATAGCCAAGGATTAGAAGTCCAAACAAGGAGTTTAGAAGTAATGACACAAAGGAAATAAATGGATTCCAGAAATAATTAAGGAGTAAGTAATTCAGGGTTTGAATTTGGTATGGGTGTGAAAAACACAGGAAGAGGAGGCTCAGCATTCACAATAATGTTGTTGGGTTACAGTGCAATAATACAGTTAATTTGACCTAACTGCTGTACTTCATGGGCCCTGGTGCTTGCTTTGTGGTCCTGGAATCTAGTTCAGAATGCTAAGTAGGTAGAAAAATAATGCTCTAAGGAAAAAAAAAATAAAAACTGTTTCCTGCTGGTTTTGCATCCTCAACTGACTCGGTGCAAAAGCATGAGAGAGCAGGCCCACAGCTTGTAGCTGAATTTGGCCATTACTACAAGAGTGAGGCTGGCAGGGGAGAAATGTGTTGTCAAGAGTGAACTCGGAAGTAGAATGATATTTGAAAGACAAGATTAAGAGATCTGTTTTGACCCTGTTAGATTTTGCTGATGGTAAAATAACAAAAAATAGATAGGTAGAAATGAACTAATCAAGACAAATGCATATTAATAGATTCTGAAATCTGGGGATTAAGTTGAGGTTACAGTTGTGCAGAAGAGAACAGCAAAAAATTCCCAAACCATCAACTTGGAAGAAATTTTGCATAAAATTAAATGAGTTAAGAAGGTATCTGGTAGCTAGATGTAAAGTGAGAAGAGCAAGGAAGCAAAGACAATTTCAGATGGAGAGGCACAAAGGATTAAAGAGAAGAGAGAGCACTGTCAATAATCTAGTGAGACCACCATATTGAGAAACACTAGAAGAAAGTGTCCAAAAATAGTAAAGATGAAAAATAAGTCTGTGATGCAAAACAGGTGTGAATATGGTCATGAACTGAAAGTAGTTTTGCATAGTGAGAAGTCTGAAACAGACTTCTCTGAAGCTGACAGTTAAAAGCGAATATTGGAGAATGTAGTTTCATATCCTATGTAGCACAGGCCATTAAAAGTTGGTTTTTAACTCTCTATTGTACCCAATGATTTGTATTCAACTAAAGCATATCTTCCTGAAGAGCCTTTGCCATTGCTCAGAGCCTTCAGTATCTGTTCTTTCTCAGTAAGTTATATGTAATTGTCTTGAACATTCAGTACATGGTATCCAAATTCTAATTTGAATTTTTCTGGTTTCAACTTATAACCACTTGTTTTTCATATGCTCCCATCTGCCAAATGAGATTATACAGTGCCTGTACACATCTGGAGCAGCAAGTTTCAGATAACAACTGTTGCCCCGTTGCCATATGAAAGCAAACGGAACACACAATCACAGCTAATTTCCCTTCACTCTTGTTAATTTGGGATGAAAAAAAGATTATCTGCACAATAGCAAGGCTAGGTATATTTTTTAAATGGTACACAATAAATAGATTACCATTATTTTTTCTTCTAAGAGAAGTAAAACCAAAGAAGCAATAAAAAAGTAGTAGCATATAATGGAAGTATAGACACCAGACAGGAAAGTATCTTACTTTCTAAATTATATTGGGGTATTTTTATATTTTGAATCACCATTCCATGAATATGTAAAGACTATTAAGCTGAAAAATCTTGTTCTCTCAGTTTTCCATAGAAAACAAGCCTTCAACAGCTTATACCATAAAGATTTATTTTTTTTTAAAGTACAAGCATATAAGAAAATTTCAGCAAAAAATGCACTTTCATGAAAGCCATTCCTTTTAGCAACTCCACCAAATAATAGGATTGACTGAGTCTAGTGGGGGAAGAAAAAAAAATCAATACAGAAACTCCTAATGGCATCACTGAGCTATTGCTATTGCTCAGTCCTTAAAACCATTGAGAAACACACAAAAGGAACTATAATAATGCTCTACACATAAGTGCTACTGGCAATATATACAACCAGTGTATATATACACATATATAAATTATATATAAATTCACAAAGCTCCTGCAGCCTCCACAAGAAAAACTCTTGAGGTGAAAAAAGCATAGCAGCAATTCAGTTAACTGCTTGACATATTAACTGAAGATACTAAAAGATTTATGTAATGTTTTATTTTTGGTTCATTAGAGTTGTAATAGAGAACGTTTTTCCAGAACTGCTGTTTCTGAGTTTCTCAAAGATACTTTCAGATTTGAAAGGTTTAATCAGTTCAGATTGAACTAAGTCTATATGGACACAAAGAACAAATGCATGTCTGCACTACTAGGCTGGGATTTGAATTGTCTGCTTTTATGGCTGCGCTAAGATCTTGCTATCTTGTCTCTAACATTATTACAAGTGTCTCATGGGATGAACTCCAGGAGGTATAGTGAAAGTTGAAACAAGTATTTCAAAGTTATCTTGGTTTGGTTTTTTGGTTGGTTCTGGGTTTTTTTAATTTTTAAGAAAACTTCACCAAGAAAAAAAAAAAAGCCTAGAAAGAGCAGTAGCCAGATCAGGGGAGGAAAAACAAACAAAAAGTAAAAAGACAAAAAAACAGACCAGCAAAGTAAAAGAGATGCTTCAAGTAGAAGAGATGAGATGAGATGAGATGAGATGAGATGAGATGAGATGAGATGAGATGAGATGAGATGAGATGAGATGAGATGACTGATGGGATTTATTGTCTATTTTCAAAGATTATGTTTGATCAGTAGGTAAGGCTTATCAACAGTGTAACCTCATTAGCTTCAATGGACTTCACAAAGCTCAAATCTTGAATAGCCTACATTTTTTTTATGTGTTTATGCAGCAAAGATCTTGCCTGACTGATGAGATCAACTGTTCTGTAGACATCAAGACTAATTATATATGTTTATCTTCTGCTAGTATCACCCAAATGATACTATTCCTGACAAAACAGTAAATAAAATCTAAGCTAGTTCAAGTTTTCCCTAAGATTACTTAAGAAAATCATTGTACCCAGCTGAGGAAAGGGATTTTTATGTTATTTGCCTTCCATTAATACAAGGCTTTCATATGGAGGGAAAAAGACATTTTCTAAGAGAATTCTGAATGCATTTAAGTACTGCCAGACCATCCTAATCTAGCTTTGCTCCCAATAACACAGTTCAGCCCTTAAAGAATGTCCCCAGATAAGAAAACACATATTCTCAAATTTCTTTAAAAAAACAAATACATTGGTAATTTCCATGCACACATGAATGCTTGGAGAACTTTATATTAGAAAGGGACATGAAGTGTCTGTTAAGCATGCTTAACATTTCCCTCACCATGTTTCCCATGCCTTAATGGTCTAGTGCACCTAGTGAACTTGGCTAGCGTTCCCAAGGAAAATACTTCATTTTCCAATAAACCTGAACTGGTCAACAAACAACACTTTCCTTTGTCCACCTCTCTTCTGAGTGCCTGTGCCAAGTGTGAGACCAGAACACAGACTCTCGAGTATCCCAGCTCAAATGCATTTGTGTTAAGTGCTGACAATGATTGCACAAGATGCCTGTGCTCTTGTGGTCTCTTCTTCTGCTTCTGGGAATCTTGTGACATACTTATCTGGTACAGTCTGAGGCCTGCTCAAGAAGAAGACCCAGCACAACTAAGAACTAAGCAAAATGCTGGTCCAAGCATTTTTTTTAAAACTGTTGATATTCACGAGCTACATGAAATCTTTTGGATCAGTTCCATTCATGATAAATTTTGGAATCTCTGGTGGTGTTTGTTGTCTCTAGGGGGTGTAAATTAGCACAGATATACAATTATGTCTAAGCCTGAGCCTGATTCTAGATCTTCTGGAGAATTCAGGATCTGTACCAACTTGCAGTTTAACCTTGCCTCCAGTATCCCTATACTGGTATGTTTTGCTGTCTGTCAGGCGTTTTGGTTTAATTGTGATGTGGGCTATAACCTGGACCTACCACCACTATTCTGTCTTCCCGCACCAACTGAAAACACATTAAACTCTGACCCTCTTAATCTGATCATGTAAGAGTTTCATGCTTCAGTTACCCAGTTATTCAACATCACAAATGACAGGAAGGTACAGATGGATTTAATCAAAGAGTACCTGGACGCAAGTTGTATATAAACACAGGAGTATGTTGATGCTTGTAAGAGGACAGGAAAAGATAGGTAAAAAATGACAGATTGCTGTTTTCATTGAGGTTTTTGAAACAAAATTGCCAAAACTAATGATGAGTACAGATGTATTGCAGCTACTTAATGATAATATGAACATACCTGTAAATAAAATGTTCCCTTAGGTTGGGCATATAGCATTAAAAAGCTATAATCCAAATTCTGTTTAGTTCTCCACCTAAACATAAGCAGCAAATTCTGATAAGCTTTTTTTTGGGGGGGGTTGAAAGACTTATTGCCATAAAAAAGAATTTCTAATGTACTGCAGCTTTTTCCTCTATAGTAAAACTGTAAAACTGTAAAGTTGAGTATTGTAAGTTGTTGATAAGTGAATAAAAATTCCTCTGTCTCTACCTTTTTAGTGTTAAATGAGCAAAAAATGATGATGTTTCAATGCAGCCTAAATCAGAATGTCTAATGAGAATATTCAGATCAAATGAAGATTCTACTCATTATATTATAAACAATAGATCTCAACACACAAAGATTATTTAAAGATCAAAAATTACTTTTACTGATGATGAACAACACAGAATCAGGTTGATAATCTTCATTTTCAGATTTAAATGTAAACACATTTTTGTCTACTATTTTGCTGTCCATCATTTCACTAGAATGATCCTGATCCTCAAGAATTAATGTGAAAAGACTAATTATCAATATTTAATTAATGTAAAAGTATATCTGATTCAAATTTAAATATATCTGAAACTTTAGTATGTAAGCATGTTTGTGCTCTGAAAGATATAGTGTTTACCTTTAAATCAGATATACACGCATACAAATATACATACAAATATACATTTGCTGATTCCCTCCAACCTAAACTGTCAGTACTGCTGCTCTCTTGCTGAATTGTTGGGGCAACTTCTAACAAATTAGTTTTTCTTGATTGAAATAAAATTATTTTCTCTAATAGTTTTTTGTTTTAAGCTATAATCCCTATCTCAGTGAATTTGGGGCAAATGAGCAAATGAAATTACTTGTAAGATTTATTATTAACAGAAGTATAAAAAGTCCATAATCACCAAAAGTTAGGTCATTAATGAAACCCACAGTAGTTATTTCTAGTTAGCTAAGGTGTCTCATGTGGTTTCCTTTGTTTGTTCACAGAACCTCTCCCTTATCTGTCACATAAAAGATTTTCCTTTTTTTTTTTTTTTCCTTTAAGACCAGATCATCTAGCCTATTGGCTCTTGGCATTATCCATCTGGTTTAAAATCTGTGGGCTGCATAGGGTCCAGACCCAAAGGAGAAGCCTTGGGTCCCACACTGAAGCTGATGTGCAGCATAGCTTTTCTCAAGATCCCCTAGTGTAATATTTTTTTTTAAAGTACACTAGAGGTCCATTAACTCCAAAATACAAAAATATTATCAGCTCAAACAACACTGCCTTTTCTAGAATTTTTCATTTTATACTCTCAGAAAAAGTTCTTAGGTTTTATACAGCTATCTTACCTTACTCTGTCCTCTGAATCCCCAAATGTTTTCTTCAGTTTGGAAAGATCTGGATAATAAGAAGCAGGAGGAGAAATAACTTCCAGGACACCAGACTGGATTTCTCTCGGGAAGCTGTGAGGAGAAGCTTAGTGAGACCCCATTCCTCAAAAAGACTCTCCAGATTCAGGGGAGCTACCATCTGCTGGTTTTAAAATGGAATTTACCAGCAACACCAGTACTACAGCACAAAGCAGGTTTCATCTTTTGCCTCTTTCAGTCAGCTGTGCTTCAGGGCCTTTAGCCTTACATGTTTTGTGACTTCTACACTACACCATTTCTTAGAAAACACCTTTTATAAGACAAAATAAATCTGCCAATGAGTGTATTTTTTCCCTTCAAACAGTTTAATTTAGCAGTTGTTCTCAAGCTGCTCTAAAGTTTTTAACATGCACATAATGCTGTAATTGTCTATGGGAAAGACTAATCAGAGCAAGCCAAACTGCAGAGAACCAAGCCTTCATCTAATAGCTCTTACATTAATCTGGCACAGCAAAGAATACCCATCTCATGTTACCCTTCGTATAATAGTATTTAATGTGTTAAATGTAACCTCATCGCTGGCCAAAGTCCATTGCCTACATGAAAAAGAGACAAACAGGGAAACAAAGACACCTAGAAAACATGACAGATGCCAGGGCTGCAAAGTCAGTAGAGACCTAACACATATAGCCTCAGGTACCTTGAATTGCATCATTAATTTTGTAGGGAAAAGACTCAGGTTTATGTAAATATTTATCAGAGGCTTAAGCTGAGACCTTGCCTGATTAGTTAAAACATATCTATAAAATAAAAGAAGCAAAATAAACTGATAGCCATCCCCCAGTTCTGAACTTCACTGTGTGACGATACATTTACTAAGAGTGCACCTTTGCCACAGTTCTTAGTGTTTGCATTTCAGTATGGTAGAGTTGTGAGCTATTGCTGAAATGCTCTAATTCTACCCATAAAAGCTCAAAATGTGTTCACTAGCTGTGGGGTGAACACATTTTAAAGGACTTACCTGGTTTTAATACTTGCTGCAACACTGTTAACATATTCTGCATTCACCTAAAGAAAAGAAGGAGGGGTTAATTAAGTCATCTTTTTTCTTTTTTCTTTTTTTTTTTAAAAAGCAACATTTTTTAGGGAATATATATGCAAACACTTCATTTTGATCCTCCAATTCCTTTCATTCCCAAAAGCAGTATGTTGGAGAAGCATTTCTGCAAAAGAACAGTATGGGGTTTTCAAGCCAACTGCACTTTCAGTGTAGCTGAAAGCAGAACAGAACTACCTCCAGCTATGGTTTCTGCATTTTGTGTTTTGACTGTTTCTGCAGGAGGCTAATCCACTTTCTAGATAAAATTCATTTCTACAGCTTTTGGTTATGCCAGAAAAGCAGAGGCATGTAACTGTCAGTAAAAAGGCCTGTTGCAGGTTAATCATCTGAAAAATCACAAAAGAGGCCTGAGTTGTTTGGAAAACTCATCTAAGCAAAATTTTCTCAAGTTAGTGATATTTAATAGTTGAATTTAGAGTTTCTTCCTAATTTAACAGACTTATTGATTCTTAGTCTGGAGATTTTGAGAATGTACTTATTCATCACTGCTGTTTCACAAAATAAACAGTTCCAGTGTGCAAAACACATCTGTTATCTGTATTAGAAAGTGCTAAGTTTTATGAATGTTATTTCCAAAGCAATACAATACCCATCTTAGCAGTTCTGATGATTTTTTAAATACACAAATAATCATTACCAGCTACGTATTAAATTAGTAGTAAGTAAAACCAATGCGAAGTGGTAAGTAAAGAACTGTGACAGGGAAAAAAATGCCAACAACTTTGCAGATCACTTTCAGTCAATAAGTTACTCTGACTTAACCCATGATGTAAACATTTAACTTAATCTTCTAAAACTTCATGGGAAAAAGGAGAGTGTGGATTCCTGATCAGTGAACACACCTTCCTCCTCTAATAATTAAATATTCTTATCACCTCTCATATCAGCATGACCAACCTGCTCTAATTTACTGCAGGGCTGAAAAATGGAAGCTACAAGAATGTAACTCTGGGGATGGGAGAAAGGGGAGAGACTGCTTCTTACAACTTTTTTCTTTAATCCTAAATTAGCTGAAATGGACTATTACTACAACCAAAGCTACTGTTTGGTAAAAATGCCACATTAGTACTGCCCACAGTGGGAAGCTCTAATATTCAAAAGTTAACCCTTACAAACTCAGAGAACTCTCTGAAGCCCTGAAATGGAAGGTTTATCTGAATGGCAGCTAGACAAGGGTCATCATTGCCAGGGCTCTTCACTAGGAAATACTAACTGTAAAATGAGCTTGCCTCTTGAAAGTTCTGCTGAAGAGGAACTGGGCCTCTCTACTTATTATTGTGATCTAAACAGAAAAGTGGAGTTAATGACCTAACTTACTGTAGCTAACAGTATCATAGCTGAAAAAGCTGCTCCAAGTGATGACTGAACTAAAAAAGCAAACTTTTAACAGTTAATGAATACACATTATGAAATATAAAGTTGCTTATCGAAGGACAAATGTGAAGAGTCAATATGACGTTTGAATAACTGCATAGTCTTTTTATTTGCAAGTAACTGTCACTAGCTCATTCCCTTATGTAGCTTTTTTCCATGTGATCATGATATTTTGGAATGAGAAAAAAAAAATCATTTACCCCTAGTATTTTTCCTTGAGCACTATTTAGTTTTCCAAACATGGAACCATTCAAATCTCTGAACAGTTTTCTCTTTCACAAGAAATGTCAATACACATGCAGAAGGCAAGGCTCCAGCATATCAAGGTACTTTGAAAGATATATCAAAACAGCAGATAATCCAAACTTTTGTTAGACTAAGTTTACTCTTTTCAAGTTGTGTGCAACTTTCCTTGGAGGATTTACACTTCATTCCTGAAGTAGAATACTTTACTTTCAGAGATAAATA
Organism: Ceyx melanurus; assembly: GCA_024611195.1. NCBI lineage: Eukaryota > Metazoa > Chordata > Aves > Coraciiformes > Alcedinidae > Ceyx > Ceyx melanurus. The sequence goes on from JANHGL010025749.1 coordinate 20,868, forward strand.
ATGACTTAATGTGGTTTAATTTGAAAACCTGACTGCAACTTCTGTGTTTTTAAATGTCACAGGATGTCAAGGGTTGGAAGGGACCCTGTAGATCTTTGAGTTCAAGCCCCCTGCCAGAGCAGGGCCATACTCTGTAATCTAATCTAGCACAGGTCACACAGGAACACATGCAGGCTGGTCTTGAAAATCTCCAGAGGAGACTCCACAACCTTTCTGGGGACCCTGTTGCAGTGCTCTGAGACCCTTACAGTAAAGAAGTTCCTCCTCATGTTGAGGTGGAACTTCCTCTGCCCCAGCTTCCATCCATTTCCCCTTGTCCTAGGACAAAAGTGAGAAGAGGCTGCCCCCTCCTCCTGACACTCAGACCTCATATAAATATTTATTAAATCCCCTCTCAGTCTTCCCAGAATAAAGAGCCCCAGGTCTCTCAGCTCTTCCTCATAAGACACATTCCAGTCCCTTAATCATCCTTGTAGTCCTCCGTTGGATGCTCTCAAGCAGATCCTTGTCCCTCTGGAGCTGAGGGTCCCAGAACTGGATGCAATATTCCAGGTGAGGTCTCATCAGGGCAGAGTAGAAGCGAGCAGAACCTCCCTTGATCTGCTGGACACACTCCTCCTAGTAATTTTTTCACCCTTCGTATAATTTTTTTGACCCTTCAATCCTCTGAGTTACATGGTTTTCTCCCCATATGAACACCAAGGCACTAACTGCTCACCATCTCCTCCGGACTTGAAGAAATCCCTCCAGAAGGCCTAGCTCACAGTATTTTCCAGCCTCTCCTCTGTTACATTAAGATATAAATCTCCACATTATCTTTCTATTAGCATACCACACCTTTCCACACAAACTCACCTCTGCTATAAAGATGATTATTACACAGTCATTCTTTTGCTCCTCAGGAAGCTCGTACAGTAGGGAATGCAGTGTATTAATCAGATAATGTTGTTTTTCCCTTTTCACAGTAGGAATACCCATCACCAGTGAGACTGCAAAGAAGGAAGTCCACAAACCATGTAATTTTAAGTCAGGTAAAGGGAAACTGAAATGACATTTTAATTTTTATTTTATCTGACCATGAGATTGGTGACAATATTCCTGTAGCACTGTGACAGCATTTGCTTTACTACCTGGAAGGAGAGATACCTCCAGCTAAGTCTAGGTTAGAGACACCTGCATCTGTGTTTTAAGCACCAAGTCTAAACTGTGTAGAAAGTCAATGTTTGAGAACTTGGAGATATTACTGCCTCTGGCAAATACACAGGTGTTTACTACTGAGCTTCAAAAGTATTGCAAAATAATAGCTACTAGCTCTTGGCACTGAGTTGGGGATCTGAGTAGTAAGAGTTAAACCAGCACTGTTTTAGTGAGCAAGCTGTCACAGGATCTGAGTGCTGTGTATCTCAGAAAGGAATCCAACTCAAAGATCTTTCTGAGCAGCTTAATTGATCTGAATCAATGGCTTTGACATAATCAATAAAAAGAAGAAAGGAACTTAGGCATTATCATTATTAAGAAGGAACTGAAATAGTCTCTGGCAAATACTGTAATGGTAGCAAATTTGTGCTGTATTTATTACAGCATTAGATTGTAAGCAGGATGTCTTTTTTACATGGCTATGAGCATTACCTAAATCAGTGACCTCTTACAGCTCACTAAACCTGTGGAATTCTTAGTCCTTGAAGATGATTCCTATTCACCAGAACCTCATGAGGAAGCAGTAGTTTTTAAAGGAAAGGAGTAGGTGCAGTTGGTGACTTGCTCCAGCCTTCATCATCCATGCCTATGTCAGATCATAAGTGCCAGAGTTCCAGTGTTCCTTCCCAGCACATAACCTAATAAACCATTGGGGGTTTGTTTGGTTTTACACACTGAAGGTCAGCCTGCACTTGTCGAACTGTGGTCTTGGTATTGTGATTTCATGTACAAATAAATGAAAATTAAACATAGTGCATTAATTTATTACTTAATATTTTTTTTTCTCCCTTGTTTGTGAATGTATCTGGGTTTTTTTGAGGGTCTTTTGCCAGTCATTTTGCTGACAAACTCTGTTCTTTTGCAGACTGACACTGATCATCTACATGCACTCTAGTGAGAAATACAGCACTAGATCACATTGCTACAACTACACCAACTAATGAGAAAAGTGTATTTATCCACTGTCATGGGCATGGCCACATTGATTTTTTTTTTTAGTTAAATCAAAAGTACTGCCACTGTTTGTTTACATAAAATCACCCTAGAGAAAAGACAAAATTTCAACAAAATACAAAACTCAGCAAAATGGTCAACTAGTTCCTTGTTTCCTTACTGCATTTGAATGTTCACTTAAACTTATCACATGGAAGTTAGGAGAAGATGTAATTTTATAATCTATATGTAGTTCACTGAAATTCATTATGATTTATTTTTGATTTTCATATGGATGAAAAGTTACACTGAAGATTTATGAATATGCTTTAAATGACCAAATCGCTTTTCCATTTGCTTCTAACTTCAGCAAATTGAGGACTTCATAAATTCTCCTTGGCTTCCTCATTTATTCTAATTTTGTGGGGAAAAAAAATGACAGCTAATGCATCTTAGACATATGAATATATGACTAAATCATAAAATAAAATTGTTTTTCAATTATGACTACCTTTTTGTTGATATTTGAAAAGGTTTATCAATATACTTGGGAGTACAGACTTGAAACTGGGGTGAGCCTGGTAAAGTGCTGTTGCCATCCCTATTAAAATTGATTCAGTTTTGCATCATTGTGAAGTTTAGGGAGACAACCCACTCCGAACTTTGAGTGTCCTTCATTGCTAGAACTCAGTATAAAATACAAACATCAAGAAAATGTAATCCAAGCTTTATTTCCTACCTCCAGTTCTCTGTTGCCCAAAAATAAGATTTGGAAAAATGGCATCTTCATATTCTCGAAGGTGAGGTAGGTAGTGGTACATGTTTGTAAGATGCACAGGGAGTTTTCTGGTGAGGTTTAACATTTTCCACTTCATATCATCTTAAAGAAACAACAAACACATATATACACAGAAATTAAAAAGCCACCAGTGATGTCTATTATTTCAGCTTTTTCTTCTCCTGAATACTAGCACATAACCATGCACAACATTATTTAAACAGAACTGTTCCTCAGAAGTGATTATATATCATATATATTACCCTTGTGTGATATGCACTGAGAATCACCCAGTACATCCCTCAGGCAATGGTGCAGAACTCCAAGGCTGAATGTCCTGGGAACTCAACCTGCATTTCCCTGGGCCTAAATAGTTGCAGAGCTGAGCCACCTTAAAACTCAATAAGCAGTAATCTTAAAAGCAGCAGGAAAACAAAAAAAAAATTGGTTATATTTTGGCAAACAACTTTTAAAATGAAAATTAACATAAACACATTAAAATAAATGCAGATTCTGATTAATAACTCTCTTAATTCCTTAACAAACTTAAATGCTTTCCCCAAAATGTAACACATGTTTGTTTTCAGGGCTCAAACACAAGTTCTCACATTATAAGGAATCCTAAGGCAAACCAGACTCAGGCCTTTAGAAACTATTTGAGAAACAAAACACTGTGGCAGTGTCCAAAAAAAGAGAAAAAGTAGGGATTTTTTTTTTTCTTTCCTAGCTTAAAATAAAGATGAAAATAATTAGAATGTTTATTCCTGTTGAAATAACTCAAGTGTGACCTTATAAAATCCTTTTTTAAAAAAATACATAAAAACAAGATAACATTAATTTAATTATTTATATTCCTTGATATAAACATTCCTGAATGTTCCAGTGGTGGTAAAAGTTCTTTCAAATAAATTTAGTAAAAATTTGAACAATATCATTCTAAAATACTGATAAAATGAATTTTAAGCCTACAAAAAGAAACTGTGCTTAATGTAAGACACCCATGGGGGCAGAGATGACATGCATTTTTTTTTTTTGTAAGTATTTGAATGCAGTAAAATGGAGATTACATTTATGAAGAACAGCATTTTTTCTAATACTTAAAGAAAACTGCTTGGAGACAAAACTGAAGATCACTCCAGACTTTATTTACCAGCTGTCTAAAGGCTTAAATCTTGCCTTCTTGACACGGGCAGCATATGGGCTCACAGAGTAGCAGTTTGTCTGTTGCTGATTTTTTCTGTACCCTACTAGCTACCTACAATGTACATGTCTTTTTGCCTTGAAAATAAAAATAAAGCTCCTCTGAATTTATCTAACGCAATACTTCAATGGCTGCCTCCTCCAGATACTTTATCAGCTGTGCAAAGGGGCTGGTGCCAAGGAGCTTTGTGATACCAGAACACCACCTTCAATTAGTTTTAGACAACAAAATCCTGTTAACAGCCTTCCGAGCTGCAGAAAACGTGAAAATTCACAGTTTCCAAGTCAGCAAAGCAACATAAGGCTTCGTGACTTAGATGGAAAGTTACTCCTAAGAAATGTATCTAACTCCTCAAATTTACCACTGTTCAGATTTACTTAAAACAAATCTTAAAATAACTTTGTCAGATCAGCTCAGATCAATGAAGACAGAGGGGTACTGAATGGGCAGTATTTGTCTGAAGTTTTTCAACTTCCAAAAGATATTCCCACTTGACAGAAACTCTCCCCTCTACTTAAAATGTTAAAAAAAAAAACAAACAAACCAAAAAAAATAACCAAACTTGTACATACATATATATATGTCCAGACATTTGTGTATGAAATAGAAACCCACAGCTCCTCCCACCTGCTTTGCCACTAAACATACTGGGATTTTGCTGAATAGAAACTTTTTTTTTTTTTTTAAACTGCCTTGATAACTTTTCAAGGACTTTTCACTGTTATTTGGAAGTATTACCTATCAAGGCAAAATAAAAAGTTTAATTAAATAAAGGGAAGCCAGATCACTAGAGTAAACTTGATTGCATGTTGGTGTCCCTCTAAAAAAAAATTTAGCTGAATAAAAATATAACAGAGACATCTCCCTCAAAGGTTTTCTCTTAATTGGCTACACTTAAAAGTAATCGCATTTAATTCAGATTATTAATAAACTAGTTGCAAGATAAAAATAAATTCTAGCAGGGACATATCTAGCCATCAAGATCTCTGGGTCTTCTCAACTCCTTTAAGTGCCCCCAGAAAGTCATTCCACCTGGACAGGAAGGGGACCAGGACTGTGAACATCCAAGGATGTTTAACTGTCTTCCAGGTTAGACACAGCCCTAGCTTTGCCACTATAACACCACTGCAGTCTACTGGGTCCCCTTTTTTTTTTTCCTCTCCTTACTTGTCTAGTTACTATCTGATCCTATTCTAAGAGGGGCTTCTACCTAATCGAATGTTTTTTTTCTCCCCACACCAGAAACAAGAGCACACAAACCTCTGAACTCTGATAACCACACTGCATTTTTATCCATACAAACCTGTACGATTTATGTTCAGGTTCATTCTTTTTGCAACTATAAGTTTAATTTCATCTAGGGCACTGCTCAGTTCATGAGATCTTTTCTTATTTTCCTTTTCAGCATACAATAGTCTCTGCCGAAGTTCCAGAAACTGGCTCTTGTACATTTCAGAGTCATTTCCTGCAATGAGAACACAATTTCTTTTCAAAAAGGTGAATTGCACTGTGGAATAAAGAGAAAGTTTAAGACTAGGAGAGAGTCCAAAAGAAGACATGACCAGAACTGTATAAACAATCATAAAAGAGGTCACTCGAAGTTCATTAATGGAATCCAGAAGTCTTGAAGAGTACTAAGAAGCAGAGATTAGGAAGCATTGCTGGGTAAAGGCTTGCAATGGAAGACAAGATCAAGAACATGACATCCATGAAAAGGAAAAAGCCAGTGAAAGGCAATGAGTTGCAGGGGAAAGTGTATCCAGTAAAGCCAACAACATTTTTCACTAACTGACCAATCTTGATGACCCCTGTCACATTGAAAAGCGTAATTCTGGAATGGTTTGTCTTTAGTATAAAACAGTATTACGATTAAAATCCAGCTATTAAGGTATTCAATCCTCATCTCTGAGTTAAAAAGTGTCTGGAATATATCAAGCACTATGAGTTAAGATGGTTATTTGAACTCCTGGATATATTTAATCATATACAACTGAAACTGTACTCTGGCTTGAAGGATACCTTCATACCATACAGCCCACCTTTGATGCAATACTCTACAATCAAATGGATGTTAGAACCACTGCACTCTCAGTGACAGTTATCAGGCACCCCTGCTGTTCTGCACAGTAGTCTCAGATAATGTCAGTGCTATGTTTACAGAAGATCCACTTTCCTAAGCAGCAAGTACTGTCAGAACTTCTCAAGTAATTGCAGATGATATAAAAGACTCATACCTGTCAGTGCCTCCACTGCCTCACTGACAAGTGAATAAGGATTGTTAGACTTATTAAAATTAATATAAGGTGACACTTCAATAATGTCACTCACTTTGCAATAGGAAGGAAAGAAAATAGAGGGCAGAAGGGGAATTATACTTAATTTAAGAATATTTTATAATGCTGGTTTCTAAGTTATTCTTATTTTTTAGTTAAATGCTGTTATTTAGACACTTCTATTTGCAGACTGTGTTGAGTCCCATCATTGGCAGGACTCATTTTGTAGGATTCACAGCTGTCTCTCAGCAAAAGTGGATTCTAGTCCATAAAAGAGACTAAGAGTAAACCGTGCAGGTAATACACATTTGTGAGGATTTGCAGAGGCATTTCAAACTGGAATTAATTTGCATTTTGGATACACAGGGACTTTTATTTGCAGTAAAAACAAGTCCTTAACTTAATCAATAAAACTATGACTTGAAGAACTCAAAGTTTAAAACATCTAGGAAAAAAATCAGTTAAAGAACTAAACATGTGACCCGGATTGTTATTATTGGTCTCATTAAAAAAAAAAAAAAAAAAGTATTTTTAGTAAAATGCTCATAAAATGGATGCTTCCTAAAATTTTATGACAGTCTAAAAATGTTCTGACTTGCAAGAAAGGCACTGATGTCTAGGAATATTCTGTACTATACAGCTACGAATGTAAATTTGGCATTATTGAAGGGAGGGGAAAACTGGATTATTTCAGCAGCGTGAAGTGAGAAAGTTCTACTTTACTGAAGTAGGCTCCCCTAAAAAATAATCAGGGAATAAATAAATAAATGGAAGATCAACTGAGGAAACAGATGGAGAATCCATCTTTTAACAGCTCTGCGGAAAGCTGGAAGGTTAAAATAGATTTGCAATACAAATCTGTTGTGAGGCATGAGGCTATAGAGCTAGAACCCCAAATGAGCTCCATTAGTAAAGCTAAGGAAGATCCCTTTCATTAGCTACTAGGAAAGAACACATTCTCTTGTTTTGTGCTTTTTCTTTTGCAGCTGTGATTCCAATGCTGTAATCCAACCCTTAGCTTTTTGCTTTAGAATGTATACAAATAAAAAGGAAAAAAAAAATTAAGCTGATTTAAGTGACTGAAAGGCATCGATAATACTGTTCTCATATCAACAAAGTGATTCTAAATAGAGCATCAATACATGTAAACACAGAGGAGATATATCTTGTCATTTCAAGACAAATTCACAGGTATAAAGATGCAGTATAGCTTTAAATTCCACTTGCCTTTATTAAGACAGCATCAAGCGCCAAGAATAAGTGGAGATTTAACCCAGTAAAGTTTCATGTGCTTCTGGGAAGATGCAAATATCAAAATGCAAGCCCCAAAGCTTAGGATGAATACACATTAACACAGAATGCAACTTATTGCTTCTGTAAAGGGAATCAATAATCATTTTGTAATAATGTGTTTCATAATTAAATGCTGGAATGTGCTGTTTCATTGACATTACCAGTGCTGTAATAGCATAAGATTTTGCTACCAAATTAAAACTCCCCTCAGTACAACTGTATTACAGGAGAAATCAGTAAAGAAACTGCAGATAAATAATAACATTGTAGGCCCTTTACAGTGCTACAGCTATCCAGTGTCAGTGTGACTCAAAACTACTGGCATCACTACTGGGCTGACATTTTGGCAAGCACCAAGTAACTGTAGTTTTATTTGCTTGCTGACAAGTGAGCCAACCAAAACATTATAGGTGCCTCTGACAAGTAAAAGGTCAATACTCAGACATCACTGAATGCACCCAAAGCAAATGTCATTGCTATCGGCCTTATCTATTTCTTTAGGCCAGAAGAGGGAAACCATCTTTTTGAGTCTTTCAGAATTGAAGCCTATCTGCAGACAGTAGAATGAGACTATCAGTAATTTCTTATCTCACTCGTTTCTGACAGCTGGGGTTTGACAAAAGAACGTAGTATTCACTCACCCTTAGAGAAGAAAACAGAACATAAACTGTGTTATTAGAGCACCTGTCAATGAACAGTATTAATGTTAGTAAACCTCTGGCAACAAAAAAAAAGTTTGGAAAGCAGTATTGAACTTTTTTGCATTTTGCTATGGAATGAGGTACTGTCATGAACAGTATTTATTACTGATACAACTGTAGCAAGCTAATAAGATAAAACTAGAAGCATTATGAAGATAAAATACTTCAATGCATTTGTGTGCATGTGTGTGTGTGAAAAATCTTGCTCTTTAGCTAAGGATCTACACAGAACTAAACCAGCTGCTGGCAATAGCTTGCTTGGAAAGCAGCAGATGGGGCATTTTCACAGATACAGCTCACTGGCAAGGACGGTGAGGAGAGAGGAGCTTGAAACACTGTCTGATCCCAGCAACAGCCTGACTTGGAGACCAATGGGCCTGTCAGCAACAGGGAGTCCCAGGATGAAACTGGAAAATAGCAAGAAGAGGACCTATGGCTAAACTACAAAAAGTAAATGAAAGTAAAAGCTTCCTTTCCCCTTGGTGAGCTAAAGATTAATCACTCTGCTGGGCTAAGAAAGCCCTACTAGGAAATTTCAGTGAGGTTACACTAACTAAAAGCCAGGGAAGGAAAAAAAAACCCCACATCCACCAATCAGTGATAGTTAAAGCTTTTGCAACAAATGTTCAGCTCTATAACATCACTTCTTCTGTTTACTACACGTTGTATACTTATGGATATGGTTAATTCTAATATGGCAATACTTAAATGGTTTTAAATGCAACCTTGTCTTATATCCTAATAAATACATATACATAACTTTCGGCACCAGAAACTGAAACTATTTAGAAACAATACTAATCTCAAAAGTAAATATCCATTCTAAAATCCAAATTATTTCCCTAAACTCCATAAACATCTCCTTCCTATTATCATAAATGCTTCCATTTTTATTAACAATTGATTTCTACCAATATCTAAGGAAAAATGAATCACTACCTTCTCCTAGTATTCAGAAAAGGAAGAAAAGGAAAATTGGGAGTGGTAAAAAGGAGGGAAGAAATCACCCCATAGCCTAACAGTGACTCTTGCTCTTGTTTTCTGATTAAAAGCTATACTGTTCATTGTACCTAAAGACACTTTCTTTTAGAAACTGAATTTTGGTTAATGTCCTCGTTAGAAGAAAAATACATAAGCACACTGCAAAAGATCTTGTAATACTCTGTGCTTGGAGCCACTGCTCGCTGTTCAGCTTAACGAAGCATATTAAACCACTGAGGCATGTGTTGCACTATTAACTGTGCTGGTTTATTATCTTCCAGTAACTGATCTAAACCAGACCTTTCTAAATCTTGTTACTCATTTTGCAAACTTGAGTCTTGTTCTCTCAGAGGAAGGAGGCGAAAAAATGTCCCCCAAACAATACCTCTGCTAGCTCAGAACAGCCAGTTCTTACACAAACACTTCAACTAAACAATGAGCTCAAGTGTAAGGATAGTTAAGCACCTTTCCAGGTAAGGATGCCTTCCTGAATTTGTGAATTACTTTAAAATATTTTATTTATAGCATTATATTTGTGTCTCACAACAGACAAAATAAATACAATACAGTCTGAAGCCACTTCACTTACACTGGGTACAATCACTTGTTATGTTTAATGATGGCCAGAATTTGGGATTATTGAGCTTTAAGCACAGGACATAGGGAGCCATAACGCATATCTTAAATCTTCAGGAGCTTCTGAAGTCAGTGCTGAGGCTACTTTATTTTACACGGTTGAAAAAGAGAAAGTTAAGTGAGCAGGTTAAGAATTACATAATGTCTTTGGTTGGAAGAGACCTTCAAGATCAGCTAGTCCAACCTCTGACCCAAGCTCACCACCATACCATGTCCCTGAGCACCAGGTCCATGCACCATTTAAATGCCTCCAGGGATGGTGACTCCATCAATGCCTGGGGCAGATCATTCCAATGTTTGACAACCCTTTCAGTGGAGAAATGTTTCCTAATATCCAGCTTAAACCTTCCCATCACATGTCACCAGGGAGGAGAAGCTGTCACCCTCCTTGCTCCAGCCTCCTTTCAGGGAGTTGTAGAGAGAGAAGGTCTCCCTTCAGCTTCCTCCAGATTAAACAATTCCAACTCCCTCAGCCTCTCCTCACAGGACTTGTGCTTCAGGCCCTTGACAAGCCTTGCTGCCCTTTTCTGGACATGCTCCAGCTCTTCTGTGTCCTTCTTATAGTGAGGGGCCCAGAACTGAATGCAACATTCAAGGTGTGGCCTCACCAGTGCCTTGTAAAGCTTCTAATTGTTTCCACTCATCCGTCCTGTCCATGCGTTGATGGGGCAACTGAGCTGTAGGGGCTATTGCTGTGGCAAAGGCTACAAGTATGAGGAGAAAGATTACTGTTAGGCAGGCACACTTCTTAGCTGTCTGGCTGAAACCACTGTGACATAGCAGAATGAAACATGTAGGCTTGGTAAGCGAAAGCACGGGACTTATCATGCAGCAAGAACTCCCCTGCCATGCTTTTGTAGCTCTCTATGTAGGCATCTGAGCAAGCAAAGGAACCAGGCAGCAGTGTGCACTACCAGTGCATCTACTCATCTTTGATACTGATCACTCATCAGGAGCTTTCAGACTGTGGCAGGCAATGGAGAAACACTGCATTGACCCAGTGACCAAAGCAAAGTGGTGTGTCAGCAACCTGGGGAGGAAGTTAGGGTTCTTCCATGCCCATACAGAGGATATACTAAGAAAATTAGAATCACTTTCCGATATTAAAATGAACAAAGAGAAAGTTAAAGGCACATCAAAGTTAATAACTGAATTTAAAAAACACATTCTAATTTGCAATAAACACGGACATATAATAAACATTGGGTTTGGAATAGAAAACCTTTTACTAAAGCACGTACATACTGTATCTGAAAAGTAGATACCTGAAAAAAGATAAGCAAACTTGTTTCCAAGAGAATACAACTTAGTATTTTCTTAAATGTTGGCGAACAATCCTAATTTTAAAACTGAGTCTTCTCCTATATTAGAATGTACTGAAAAGTGATCTTAAAACATTCAGTCACGACATCATTATATAGGAAAGCAACCCTGGAAAACTACTCAAAATGAATGGATATTGTATGGTGTTTACCCATAATTTCTATATTTTGGTTTTAACATAGTAATGTTAGCAACATGATACAGGTTCTTAATAGCAGTGGAAAATTCTGATTTGAATATGGCCTTTATCAGATAAATAAAAAGTACTCATTCATGTCAAGCAACAGTTATTGCTTTGCTCTGGTTAGTATTTGAAATATTTTTACTGTTCTGCCTGACGTCACTCATTCATACACCCATTTAATTAAATGCCTAGCCAGTAACTAAAGTATTTCTGGGTATTGAGGCCTCAAGTTCTCCTCAAGACTCAGTGCACAACATTAGGAAAGCATGAAGGTCGTATGTTTACACTTGCTTAAGTACAGGTTGCGATGAGACACTAAACAGCAAACAAAGAGAGGTCTGAAACGTTCCCTATCCCTTCCTCTACAAAAACCAACAGTAACTAGTCTCATTTCGTACCTGAATCTTTATAGGATTTATGACTCAATTCCTCTACTTTTGAGGACAAGGCAGCCACTATTCCACCTGAAGTAATAGCAAGAAGCAGGAGACTCTTAGTTCAGTAAATTACACATTTAGAAGCTAGTAAAACTATACAGCTTTTGTAAGTCTGGATATGAATTTTGAGATAAAATCTGGAATTAGTATATACTAAGTCTTAAGTGCCATTTGAGGTTGTTGCATATTTGGGGCTTTTTTTTTTAATACCTAAATGCACAACTACACAAAGAAACTGAACAAGCAATCGGTGGACTGGGGAAGCTCTTCCCTTACCACAATGTGCATTTCAGCCACATCCTGCTGCATGTCGAGGCAAAAATCTCTGTATGGTCTCAGGTCCACTGGAAGCAGAAAATGTATGCATGAAGACAGGGAGGGAAGATGTAAGATACCAGACAGCTGGGACAACTGGGGAAAACAGTGGTTAAATTTAGACTAATGGGCCTAGATAAGGCACAAAAATAGGATTTTGCATGTCCATAAATCCGGGTAAACTGTATTGGTTGAACTGAGAACCATGTCATTCACAACTCCTCATCAAATCTGTCAGTTTGCCACTATTTAATTGAAGCTTTGAGGCAGAGTGCGCCAGTTGGGTCTGGATAGGAAACCTGCAAAGAACTCCACCATGAATGACAGACTCTCCTAGGTGGCTGAGCTTGGATGGGTTCACAGCAGGAGTCAAAGCAAAGCATCACAGGGTGGGCAGATTTGTGTAACTAACAGAAATGTGTCATCAGCTGTTTGGGCCAACATGTACTTTACTATATTTCAACAAAAAAATCCCAGCCTACTATTTTTGGAATATCTTTTTAACCCTTTGTAGCCCTTTCCTGGTGAAAGGTTTTGTGAAATAATGATTTTTTTTGTATGTTAACCAGTTCAATAAACTTTAAGTATACATCTGTGAATGTAATCAAGTATGAACAGTTTCAACTCATCAAAAAAGGAAACTAAAGAAATCCAGGTTTCCCAATGTTTGGCTAAAAATCTATATATTAACATACTTAGGTCTTTGTGACATTATATGTTAGCATCACTTTTTCCTGACTTCCAGACAAAGCTTAATTTTAATTTACTTGGTTAAAGTATCCTGCAAATTTAGGTGAAGAAAGCAGCAACATGTTACAAATCAATTCAAAGAGAACTAATCTTTCAACCCTTACCAGCAACATGAAGTGGTGCCAGGTGAGATGATCCTATTAACCTCATTGCCATGACTTGTAAAAAATTCATTGATATTCAGCCAAGACACCAAAATTTCCTTTAATTCAGGAATAGTTCTTCCTCTGAAGAAACTTTATGCACGTTCACAATGAGTTTATCATGCACTCTTGCCTTCTCCTTGACTGTTTTTCAAGGTAGAGAGAGGTAGAATTTACTACCTCCTTATGTTTACTTCCAAATTTTTGTATACCTGTGATATTTCTTGTTGATTTATATTTACATGGAAAACGGTAGCTAAAATTGTGTGAGAAAATCACTACACATATTGTAAATTGTATACTACTTTCCATAAATACAAATCTGTATAAAGACTATTTACATGAGAATAAATTCTTTCGGTCAGGTGAACTGTAACTCAGTTTCACAACAGGAAACATTGATATCATCCTGATAACAGCCTTTCCTAGCCTCAGATGCAAACTGGTTGCCTGAGACAGATCTTGCTCAGGGCCTGGGGAGGGACCAAAACGCTCACAGCAAAACCATGCAGGACGTGGGACAGGTATTGCTACAGCAGGCCATCTGGTGATCTATTAATAGCAGCCTGTGCTCGCAAGCACTCTAGAGGATGCTGAAGGAATCACCATACTTGTTTATAGACAGTATCAGGCTTTGCCGAGGATCTGGTACATATCAATTGTCTCCCTAATTACTTTTTATAGCTTTTTTTTTTTTTTTTGTAAATGAA
>JANHGL010025750.1:0-52799 GCA_024611195.1 Ceyx melanurus
CGCTGTTCTAGGCAAAATCTCTGAGTAGAGAAAGCCTGTAACCTGTTAGATAAATATAAACAGAGCAAAAAAACCCCACAAGTGTCCGAAGTGGAGCTTTCTCTGTGTGCCGCAGGGACTAGTATAGGGAAGAGATCAATATAAATCTAAAAGACTGCACTTCAGTTAAACTCCATGACCTTTACCTTTTTGAAATCAGGTAGTACCTTGAAAACATAAAGCAAATGGGTCTGTTTGGATCTGACAATTAAAAATACTATTCCTTATAGTCTTCCTTTCTTCAGTAAATATACAGTGATCGGTTTGTCTAAGTGAGATTCAATGTTTTATATATATATATATATATATATATATATATATATCTAAAGTCAAGAGAAAAAAAATGTCTACTGGAATGAATCTACCTAAAGGACTGACTGCTGCTACAAGCATCGCTTGAAAATACTTGTATGGTTTCATGTACAGGCACTGATATGTAACTGCCAGTTATTAAAACAGCTTCCCCCTAGTAAAAAAGCAGTAGCATCTTCTCCCACTCTGGGGTGACCAACTACCAATTTTAGCAAATGTTCCCCCATTTTCAAAGTATGTAGTGACACGGGGAAAAAAAAACCAAAAACAACCCCCCAAAGTCTGTGACCCTACAAGTGAGAACATCAAGAGGCAGTTATGATAGGTGGTGATGCAGAGCAGTTCATGTTGGTAGGTAAGTTCAAAGAGACTAGATCTTAAAAGTTTCAGAGGTATGTTCCTATAAGTCAGAATTTGCAAGCTGCATGTAGCAGAAGTCACTCATTTTTTAATCTAATTAATCCTAAACTAGACTACTACACTTAAAATTCCCTCTAACATTAGTATCAACGACCCCAGTACCATTTTCAAAATACATTATGCTTCCTCAATTGGAAATGCTTTCCCTTGCACAGGCCAAACCCTTCCCTCTGTAGCACATGCCAAGCAATAAGCTGTTACCTTGGAGACAGAAGCAGCAGTGGATCCACACAGGCTGCGCTCGGCCTCTGCCGTCGGGGTTCTGGAGAGCGCCGTGCCAGCTGTCACCTGCAGCTCCCGCACATCCAGGGTGGCAGAGGCTGGCAAAGAACAAGCCGGGGTTAAATCCACGCCTGACTGCACATCATGGCACACTTCTGACTACCTTAGGGCTGACTCCAGCTAAGATAGACAAGACTGTACACACAGAACGTGAAGGTATCAGAGATGCTTTGAGCATCGATCCATGAGCTAAATCCCAACATTTCAAGGGGACACAGTCTATTAGGACACTCATTCCTGCTTCACTTGCCCTTTTGCAGGTTTATGCGGGGCAGTTAACTGAACCATTTAGGAGCTGAATCATTCAACTGCAAACAAGCACTTCTGATACAGAGATGAGATAGTTGAGGGGGTCTAAGGGGACAGAAAATCAGCTACAAGGAGCAAGTTACCTGAAGTTACTTAGGATAAACAAGACTCATCAGCTTTTAAGTTCCCCACACATTGATCTGCTTGTTCCAATCTAATGCTACCACTTGTCTGCCATTTGTCATGCTGGTTCAACGGTCAAAAGTGTTATTTTTAACTAGGTTTGCTACAGTTATTTCACATCAATGCAATCCCCACCAACCAGTTGTAATCCTAAAATTTCTCATTCAATAGACAGGCAGATGAACAGCCCAATAAAAGTGATCACAGGGCATTTCTCTATAAAGGAAGAAATGTGACGTGCAGGTAATGACACATTTTCTGTATTGAGGTAGCATTTGGAGGATCAGGTCTTTGCTTTAATCTCTGTTGTAAAGCTCCAGTAACGAAAGAGAGGCATTTTCACCATAATTCCAAGTGCAAAGGTCTGACAAAACCAGTTGATACAGGGTAGAAAGCTTCAACAGGATTTGCAAATGAATAAGTCATCCAAGTTAAAAGTGAGAAAGAGCTGTCCTAGACCCACTCAGGAGAATTTAATCCAGTTCATTGCACTGGTTCAAACTTAGGAAGAAACATCTGAAAATCACAGCAAACCAGAAGATCTCAAACACAAACTTCCCTTTAAAGGAATATCCATATCTTATATCCCTCATATATGTAGTGTGAAAACAGTCAAGAAGTGTCAGCATAAGAAATAGGGCATCTGATGACAGTGCTCTGAAGCTCCAGTTAACACTAAAGCAACTGGGCTTTATCCTGTTAGATTTCCAGAAAGAGTTTCCAAAACCAGTAAGTTAAATAGGAACATGTAAGACCTTCTGATTCAAGCACATGTAAGAGAGTATCTGCAAGATTGTTACAGTCAGACCTGGCCTGACAGAAAACCAAAAGGACAACAAATGGGAAATGTTCACCTTTGGATATGACACGTGGTGTGCCACTGGGCTGCAAGACAAGACAGTTCTGTAGAAAACTTGTTGCATAAAAATCTGTTCAAGAGTTTACTGGAGTATTCACCCTGGTCACAGCCAGGCTGGATTTGACAGGAATAGTGAAGGCTCTGCCTCCACGTGTGCGGGGCAGGGAAAAACCTGTCTTGTGTATGTATTGCAATACATATCACCTGTATATCACCTAGGTACCAATCAAGTTTCAGACTGCTTTGTATTTAAACCAGAAAATTCGTAGCTCTAATGCTATTACATGAATTATAAGGAAATTTGATTCACTTGTCCTAAGCAGAGAATCAAGGTTGCCCTATCTCAGGCAGGAGATTAGATCAGCTTAAGTGGAACCAGTCTGCTTTCATCAGACTCTAATTGAATGTCTCCAGCAACAGCTGGATGTTCTCACCAACAGCAACAGAATCTGTTCATTTTCTTTCAGCACCAACTAATCCACTAGGTTTCAAGGATCTTAGTGCAGATCATGTACCCTCAGTGCTGCCTTCACAAGTAATTTTCCAGAACTTAAGTAGGTAGTCCTTATCAAAACACACATTCAACTCTCACAGATCTGGAAACACTTGTAAATTACTCCCTTCACCAGGTACAGACTAAATTCTCAAGTACAGTATGATCAGTTAAAATTCACAAGTGTGGAGAACATTAACTTCAGGCATAGAAGCAGTTCAATGAATTTCAGAGCTTCTGTGGGACTTTCAAAGGGCAAAACTGAGCAGTCTGACCTACACAGCTAGCTCCCAGCTTCCAAACAGGATTCCTTATTTCCACATTAATCTTAACAGACACTGCTCTCCATTTGCCAAGATCAACAGCTACTCTGCAGCCTTCCCGTGTGTGCTACCACACTGCTGCTCTGCCTTTATAGGTAGAATGTCTGCCGAGGCCACAACCTGAATCTTTCTCCACCCGTACACAAATTCATGCCTGTTTAACTACTCAACTGGAAAACATACCTTCACCTGTATTGTGGTACATAGGCAGGTCAACCAAGAAAAAAAACAGCTGCATCATTCTTACCTGATCGGTCAAATGGATACCTAGCACTGTCCTGTCTTCCCAAGAAAGGCCTAGTGGCCTCAGATGCCTGCAGACTAGTCTGATAGAGGGATTCCAGTTCTGAGAGCTCCTGTTCTGTGTCTTGATTCCACTGTGGATGCAGATGTACTGGGATCCTGCTCAAGTCATCTCCAACTGCTCTCTGATCAGAAAGCGGTGGACTCCTCCCAGGTACAGGAAGCCATTCAGTATTCTTATTAGCCTTCTGAGAACTGTAATACCTAGTAACATTATCCACCCAACGGTCCACAGGCATAGAGGCAACCTTGCTACCAGTAGCTCCATCATCCACCTCTTTCATTCCTCCATCATGACAGTGCCTTTCCAGGTAGGGTGCAGGGTCTGCTACATTCTGTCCACCTCTTCTACACAGCTCTTCACTGTAAGAACAAATACTCTTAGAAGCAACATGTTGGGCACTAAAACCCTCCAAAAAAACTACCCCATCCCTAATATCCACAGTTGAGTGTAATTTTTCAGAAGACTGGTTTTTGTTCTCTTGGTTCTGATGGATTAGCTGTCTGTAATCAGAGGATGAAGGGTTGATGAAAGATTTTTGTGTTAGCTTTGGAGACTTCTCATCCTGACACACTGCAGCAATCCAGCCTTTTTCATGAGTACCTTTCCTCTGGGAGACCACATGCATTTTCTGAAACTGCTCTGCCAAGGAGCGAACGTGGCCCTTTGTACTAAAGGCCTCAGATTTGCAACCTTCTGCTGTGCCACATTCATCCTGGGAGGACAATAAAATCTCATGGCTGTTTGCTCTGGAGTACTTATTTGTTTTCTGCAAAGGATCCAAGGAGCATTGCCGTGTAGGGGATGAAGCTGCAGGGGTCATTGCATGATAGGCCCCTAAATGATCAATGCTGGGCCGCACTGGAGAGCTCGCAAGTTTGGAACAGGGAGTGTGCTGGCTGTCCTTTTCAGGAGATGCTGCTTGTGGTGGATGTGGACAGGGAAACAGTGTAGGCAAAGACCCAGAGCTTAATGTCTTAGCCTTGGATTTGTACTGAGGTGTGAGAATAGGCGCTGTGTTATGAACCTCTTCTAACTTGCTGCTACTGCAGCATTCCCTATAGTCTTTGGGCCCTGTGGCTGTGGTGTCAGCAAATTCCACTCTGTGGTGGGCATTATTCTCAGTTCTCGTAGACCTCTCTGCCAACCCTTGCCTATAGGGAAAAGAGGGAACTTGGTCATGAAAATCAGTAGAAGCAGACTGGAAGTTTGGAGAGGTCCTGTTGGATGGATTGCTTTCAGAAGGGGGCAAGGAGGAAGACTCTGGATATAATGATGAGTGCAATTCATTGCAGGAAGCAGGTGGGTGGAAGAAAGAACTGGACCCAAATTCCACTTCTTTGTTGGGTTCCAGTGGTACCTCCTGGCTCAGCAGTACTTGGAGCGGGCCAGTCTGTTCACTAAAACACACAGAAGGGTAAATGATTAGCAGTAGTCATTGCTTATGTTTATCCCCAGGGTACAGAACTGGCACTGACATATACCTAAACACATTTTTCTTTCCTAACTGTATTCTGATGAGGACTTTGAATTAATTCAGTAGACACACACATGCTGGTGTCTGCTTTTAATCCTGATTTCCTACTGTAACTGATCTATAGAATCCATTTATTTTTTTTTAGGAGTATTCTGCTACAGTTAATCTCTGTATAAGGTATCCTTGTAGAGCACCCTGCATGCTGTAACCAGCAGGCTGAGCACAGGGGCAGGGATAACTATACAATCCTAAAAACAGCATTTACATAAAACAACTGTTACAAACATTAACATCTTAGATGTTTTTGAAAATACTTTGGACATGTTCATGATCTGGACATGAACTGACAATATTTCCATAAGGTTCCCTCTCCCCAGGCAACTTCATGAAGAATGACTTAACAAATGGGAAGAACAGGTTGAAATTTCTCATATCCTCTTGGATAAATATATCAAAAATCAAAATACAAACACATGAAATAAAATTTTGTAATAATATGTAATAATTTGCATTCTTCTATGTACCATTGCAAGAAAATTATATCCTTAGGTCATATATGTCCTTGGCAGTTTTCTGCACGTACTTATCATTTTAGCATGCAGACTGAAAAAAACAGTGCCAAGTCCATGTGCCTGTGAGAAAATGACAGGCTATCAACAGCTCCAATGGAGAACTTAAGGACACTAACATTACTGCTTTGTCTCCTCTCCGAGATGCACAGATTGAAAACTATTGTGAAGACCTCATTCATGTGTGTAGCAGAACTACCTTGTCTGTGAGCAAATGTGAACTCTGCACTGTCTATAATGTTATTTATATCAAAGTAAGAGTACAGAACTCTGACTATGAAGAGATTCTTTTCATTGGCTGCAATATCAACATTTGGTTGCATATAATTTTTTGCAAAAGTAATGTACTTTTCACAGAGCAGCAGTAAGCAAGTTCAGCAATAACAAAATCAGTTTAGCAAGTTCCTTTCTTTCATTTTCTTAGAATGCATAATTGAGGCTCTGCAGATCTCCTGTAAAAGAAGATATAATGGATCCCTGATTGACAAAAAGATCAGCCCTCATTACATATAATTCAGCTACTGCAGGAAAAGAAAAAGAACATTGTGAACTAAAGCCTGGCAGGTGTGCAAAATAACTGTATAGCTGTATGTGACATTTAAAAAAAAAAAAGGAAAAGAAAAAGGCTCCTCATGTGAGGTTTCATCTAACCTTCTGATAAAACAATATGTAAGAAAGGGGAGAGGGAAGAAAAGTAACAGTTCAAGAAGTAGCCTAGAAAATTGGATAGGGATGGTCTAGGTCTAGGAGGGAATGGCATGGGAAGAAGGGTTAAGTTGCATGCTAAAGAAGGTAGGAAGAAAGGATCAGTTATAGCAGAGAGTTAAATGTGCTACAGCTGAAGTCAGTATGGAAGAATAATGAAGAGACACTGAAGAGGCTGCTAAGCCAAGCTATAGGATGCTGGGAGCACGGAAAGAAAATGAAGAATGATACAGCATCAGGGAGAGTAGTCAAGGTGACAGGATCAGGATCTGGATTGAAGAGCTGAAGCAGTGCACCACCAGAGAAGTGGGCTAGGAAGAAAAGATCATTTTACTCGACACTTCAAACAAAAGAGCACTAAAACACACCAGTTGCTGTTACCAACATAAGAGCTACTAGAGTCAGATTTTTACTTAGCACACACTTTTACTGAGTCCTGAAACAGCTCCTCAGAAGCAGTTGAACATTCCATCCTAACACACACCCTTTTTAGCCAGGTTGTTGTCTATCGTACTCTTTCCTTCACACATACGATGTCGATGCTGCTAGGCACTGACTGCTACCATTGTATGTCAGATCACATTTTGAACACGTGCACATTGAACTATTCTATAGAGACTTGGGGTTGGGGGGGGGAACAGGGTAGGTGACTGTTATGTAATAGGATTTAACCTAAAGAAGGAACAGGGAGCAACACTGCAGGATGTGGACTATACAGGGGAATATACGTAGCTTATTTCTTTCCAGACTGCACTGCTCATAGATGCAGCTCAGATCTGGGTCTAGGTGATAGACTTGCACTACCTTGTAGACTGGGCCATGGTGCCGCCCTGTGGTGGGTGGCAGGCTGGCGGCGGCAGCGGCGGCTGGTGGTGCTGCAAGCGATCCTGGAGGCTCCGGGCTTTTCGGATACTGATTTGCAGCTTCTTATCGACTAGGGCTCTGCTGTGAGTGCTAGCGCTGGCATCATGCATGGCAAGTCTTAGTTTAGCTAAAATGCAAAAGAAAACATAGCAGAAAACAAACAGAAAAAAGAAGTAAAATTGAAAAAGAAAAACTAAAAATAAAAAAAGATGCAGCAAGAACATAAAACATGGACCATGCAAATACTGCCACAAAAGACTTCACAAGGATGCTATTGTTTCCATTAATGCACATTCAGCTTAGCCAGGTGCCCAAACACATTAATTGAGACAGAACCAAAATAAAGTTTACAAAAAAAAAAAAGAAAAAGTTATCCATGGTTTAGCCCAACTTCTCATCCCCTTCACACAGGCTCTTTCTAACGCTACTACATTGGTGCTTTGTTCTGTCACCTACTGTTCTACTGTATCCTCCATAGCTGGGACTCCCTTTATGTGCAGGAATACCCAGCTGGGATTTGATATTCAGCATATACCTTGCTGAAATGGAAGCTAATAGAGGTCTCACAACAACTGTATGCTGTGCCCCTTATTCTGCAGTCCATAAGAGCCAATTCTAAATACATATGCACAGGAGCTACCCACTCTGTCTGCAGCCATTCTAGACAGGCAGAGGGGAGCATGGGGTGAGACAGCCAGCCAGTCATAATGTAAAAAGACCAAAAATAAAATGAAATCACATAACACACATTCTCAAAGGTCACAATGCATTTAAGCACTTCAATGTCCTAATGCTTTCTTCTTCATGAAAGTCAGGTACAACACAGCTCATTTCATTTCTGCTAATGCAGAGGACTCAAGAGTGGACTTCCATTTTATTTCTATTCTGCATTCTCCATGAGAAACGGGAGCTTATGCCCTTTGTAATTTGGACAGAAGATGGGGATAATTGTTAATTGAGGAGCGAGTGGCAAGAGGAGCTACCTACTAGGTGCTTGCTGAAGTGCACCATTTAGCACCAGGGCACATGGGCAGCCTGGTGCTGCTACTGCCACAGCGCTGGAGAGAACAACAAAACCAGATGCAAACATGAAAAAAAACCAACAGCGACGAAGAGGAAAACCACCAAAAGGGAATGCTTATACAACACAAAGATTCTGTCCCCTTGCATGTTCCTGAAGACTAGCTGGATCCCCATATAACTGACCATTTCATATGATTCAATGTTCCAGACCTTCTTCTACCACATTAGTAGTGTCGCAAGTGCAGTAGCTGAGGTGGCGAGAGTTACTTACATATCGCTTCGTTACAGAGCGCCAAAGCTGCAGCACAATCCCCCTTCTGCTCCTGATTCAGCGACTCTTCAAAGATTGAGTCTGCCTCCTGCATCGCCTTCTCAAAGCCATCACTCCTTCCTGCAATGGGCAGCACCCTTCATTTTGGTTTCATTCATGACAGAACCCTCACTTACCCTCGTCCCCTTCAGGGTTGCCAAATCTTCCACAAACGGAGTCTCGCGGAGGCTGCACATATCCCCGACTGCACCACTAACCTCCCCTAAGCAGAACTACAACTTGAGCACCCTGATGCTTGACATTCACACAGTAAAACAATGTGAATTAGATTTTTCCCCCTCAAATTTTGTTTATTTAGCTTATCATAGTGTTTTTAAGTCTAAATCAGTACAAAAGATGTAGACGTATCAAAGAGTCAGTTCAGATGACTTCTGTCCACTAGGAATTAAACTAAAATTTGAATTAAATCAAAACCAAAACATACTTCTTGTACTGATATAGCAGGTCAGGGCTTTCCTTAAGTCCCCTGCCAAAAATCATCTGTCTCTTCTTCAGTTATCCAGTAACTTCCATATAAAATGGAAACAAACAAACAACTGAGATGTCTGGGGAACAAAACTCAGACTGGAGTGTGAATGTAAATGCCTGCACAAATACTTCTACAAATGTGTTCAGTGCTATGCTCAGCTGCTGACAGGGATATATTGAATGTGAAAACCTAACAGCCTAGCAGGTTTAGGAAGAAAAACACAGGTGTAAGAAGCCAAGAAGAAAGAGACAACTGTTAAGAATTTTTTTTTGCAACAATTGAGGAGACAGTGTTGTGGAAGAGAAGGATAAATCAGCCTTGGACACAAAAAAGAAAAATTGAATACTGTGTCCTGGCAACACAACATCCAGTTCTAAGAGGAGGAAATGCCCAATCAGTCTGGTGTCACCTACTATGCAAATTATGCACTAAAATGCACACATTCAAATGAGGCAGGGAAAACAGAAAATAAAACCTGACTTTGTTGTTGTTGTGGGTTTTTTTGTTTTGTTTAGGGGTGGGTGATTTTTAATGGAATGTCTCCATCATCGTGATAGAGAACACGAGTATCTTCATCAGCCAATAATAAATTATGTTTTCTGAACTTACATAACACATGCTATAGCCTGTCCTGCTCCCCAATACCCTCATGCACAGATGCAAACATAAACTCTCTTATACCATAAACCCCAAAGAACTCACATGAAAAGCAAGTACTGCAGAGAGAAGAGAGAGTTTGTTAGAGCAGTGAGTTAATCAAGCAGCACATTCAGTTTCAAAATAAAAGCTACTGAGGCTTGTAATCAAGGCCAGTATACTAAAGTTAGCTTTCTTTGCATTAATTTAGCAGTTTAAGGCAAAATGAGTCACAAGTGTTTTGGAGTTCTGCATACAAGCAAACCTTACAGGCAGTCAAGCAGTCTGTTAACAAGCTATTATATCTATGACTGGGGTGGGGAAAGACTTGAAATAAACAAAAACTTTCCTAGATCTCAAGTCAATGCCTGTAATTGTCTTTTTTTTTTTTTTTTTTTGTATTCTGAATTACTTTCTTTTTAACAAGTAAAAGCAAAGTGATTTTTGCTTCTGCCAAGTAATGTAACGAGAGGTCAAAGGAGGGTAACATCTTGGAGAATATGCTGTTTTCTTTTGGGCAGGAGACAACATCCTTGCCCTCAACAACAGAGGTTTATTTTTCCATTTTTACACCATTAGCATTTATGTTACAAAGGTAAACACTAAAATATTATTTTAAAAAAGATATGCATCTGCTCTGGTACATCAGACTTTTTTACCTGGTTACTGGAAGGTCCCAGCAGGATGGTGAAAGATAACTAAGGGACTCACTGATGGTCAGCACAAATGATAGCAACATTCCCACAGAGAGACATTCACATATTTTCAGCTGCCATTGGCACAGTGACATTTTGGCTGCTGAGCAGTTGGCATGGCTGTAGGCTGCAGAGCAGTGGCTGCATTGTGTCCAGAGCTGGCATTGCTGTGGAATGTCCCTCTCCTTCCTCCCTGTCCTGCAGCAGCAAACCAGCACCTCGACTCTTATCTACTGAGCAAGTACCATGAGGATGCCAGGAGGCCTGGCAAGACAGGAGGCCACAGTGGGTTTGCCCCAGTCAGGCAGGGGCTGAGACTAGGTGTTCACTACACCTTCCTCAGCTCTGCTGACTGACCAACAATGCCCCAGTTAAACACTCCATCAGGCTTCACTCTTGACTGGGTCAGTGCACTTCAATTCCAACTTCTCAATGACTCCCTCTAGTGGCTGATGGGGATTTAGGGCTAAAGCAAAGCCACTACATGTGAATACTGTCACCAAGTTCCCTCCTCTTCTGCTGCCATCCCCTGACAGAAACATGAGGAGTCATGGAAAAGACAGTAAAACTTAGTATTTTTTAAAATTTCTTCCTCCTTAGAGAAGATATGTAAATTCAACCTAGCACAGATTTTCAATTAGATCCAGCTCAAGCCTGCCACAGTACTCACACCTCTGCTGTGGCTGCAGAGCTGGGCAGAGAAAGAGTAGAAAGAACAAGGGCAGGAACAAGCAGAATTGCTTATAGTGATGCTACCAGAAAGAAAACAATGGCTCAAATGAGCAAGAAATGCTGTGGGTAGACCTGAGGCATCTGAAAGGTACAAACAGCTTTGCTCATTTCAAGATACTAGTTGAAGCCTTACAGCTAAGTCTAGGTACTGATACTAGCAATAGTGCACATTACCTTAAAAATTAAAAGGTGCAAATATATTAAAAATATCTCTGCATTACTTTGTTGTCGCATTTTAAGAAGGAATTTGGTCCAAATTCCAAACACAGTTTCTTTGCATTGTACAAGTTTGAAAGTTATGGTCTTTCAATAACTGAACCTACAAAATTGGAATGGAGGGGGAGAGAGACTTGCAATAGGAAATTAAGCTCAAAGGTTCAAAAAAAAACTTCAGCACTACAGTCTTGCAAAATATACTATATTCAAGAAGTTACCCTGATTCTGCAGTTCATCGAGATCCATGAACCTGCTGGGACGGGGATTGAAGCCCATTGCTGCCTCCATCTCCCTTTCTCTTTTTCTGCGTAGTTCTTGTTCATGTGCTCTCCTTGCCACCTCCTCTTGCAATTCATCCAGTTCACTCTTTAAAGGGACAAACACGTCCCCACCTTAAAAAAAAAACAAAACCAAAAATGCCACCCAAACTTTTTTGATAGCAAAGCCTCCTGAAGTATCAAGACAAACAAATGTTAATGAAGATTACAATTAACATGAGAAAATAACAGACTGACCAAGCAAAGACCTTAGAATTTCAGATCACAGATTTTCCTTTGTTAAATTCTACTTTAAAAACCCTGCACAAGCCATTTGGTTTCCAATTGCCTTCTCTGTCAGAGACCTGTAGAAATGCTGGAGTATTGCTTCAAGCTCCTCTGCAGCAGAGCCCATCCCAGATTCACTGACTCAAGACTCAGCAAACAGAACATAGAGAATCATTAGAAGAGATAAAACTCCAAGCTCATGCTGAAATTGAGGCTTATTACTGTGCTTATAATTTGTAAACAATGATCTAATTTGATGCACCATTAGTTTTAGTATGAAAACCAGATTCTAACAGTGATACTTTGTCTAACTACATAAGCAGATGCCAATGGAGAGAAATAAAGCATATCAATAGCCTACTCAACACAGCAAAGATCAGTTATCATTCTCATCTCAACTATGACCTGTATTCAGAAAGTATCTCCCCTCCTCTCTTTCCCCAGACATTCTGTGCAATAAAATATTTACTCAGAATGACACATAATCAAAGTGTGTATCTGCAGAAAAGTTCCATCTTACCCAAATATATTGTAAATATTAATTTCTGACAATTTAGATTTTTTTGTTTAGCATTATGAGCTTGTTTTCAGGACCCATCAATACTAGTAAGCTATTGTGACTTCCTCTATTCATGACAGAATAGTGACTTATGCAAAAGAATAGGAAAATGGCTTTTCTTTATCAGTTAAGTTAATACTAAAAAAGATGGCAGAGAAACATGATCAGAGGAATATTCCAACGAAGTTTTTGAAACCCTCTCTGGTAAATCTTCTAAGTTCTATCTTATAAAACTGTATTACATTCCTCAATGTTTCTCTTCCCTTTTATTACAGTTTCATTGTGAAGGTAAACATCCAGAAAGTAAAGAACAGCTCCAGTACAGCTGACCTTGCAAAAGCAGTGGTATTGAGGAAGTACCTTACCATTTCCAATGGTGTGCGGGCTGTTTGCCCAGCTCCCGACTGACGAAGACGACTCCATTTCCAAGATACTGCTACTGTGAGACTTGGGGATGTTCCGCCAGGCAGGGACCAATCCACTTGCTCGCTTCACATGTACATCCCTCCAAGAAGAGAGCAATTATAGTTTAATGTCTTAATCTCTCCATGAGAAATTTTATTTACCTTTTATTTTTATCATCACGTGTCTACTTGCATTTTAATTTCATTTAAAATAAAGCTTACCATAAGAAAATCTTTAGAGAAATGGAGAAAGAAATTTAACGAGGACAATACTTCTATTCCCCTCCAAAAGAATAAGCAATGTATATTAAACCCCTTGCCTGATAGCTGCTCTCAACAGATTCTTACAGCTGAACATCTACTATTTTGTCATAAACAGTCTCAGTTTGTGATCACATATGACTTCCTAAGCCAAGAGGAGAAACACATTGTGCTCTTTCTGCATATCAATATTGCATCTTGCAAGACTTCAACAAACATTTCGAACTGAACACAACAAAACATTTCTCATTTTATACAAGCAATGGTTTAACTAAAAAAAAAAAAGTCTATAAACTGTTCAAAGGACAGGCATGAAGTTCAGTATTTTAACTGAGTTTTTAGATCACAGACTAAGAATGTTTCAGTTGCATCCTTTCAGTCAACATTTCTCATTCACTGAACCCCATTTCTTTTCCTTCTCACTAGCAGTAAGATATCATTATAACAACAAGAAAAAGAATCAAACTCAGAGTGAGTGTCCTATTTCCCTTCTATTTCTCCCCACCTCAATAAACCTGTATTACAAGCTAGAGCACCACTGCAGATGAGTTTTTTTTTGTTCACTGTTACAGTTGTTTTGTTGTTGTGGTTTTTTGTGTGGGGTTTTTTTTGTCTGTTTTTGGGTTTTTGTGTGTGTATGGCGGGGCGGGGGAGAGGTTTGTATGTGTGATGTTTATTTTGTTTGCTTGGGGTTTTTTTTACACGTTTTACATCATGACACTACTATAGAAATCAAAACTTCAATCACTCTAAAAATGAAGTTTGTTGAAATCTACCTGTAGCTGCTTGAGCTGTCAGATAAAGGCATGTCCAGACTAACTGGGCTGTTGCTGTTGCGCTCACTGCTTTCATAGCCAGACTCCATCCTCTGTATTAGATGAGGATGTTGCTCCATTATATGATGTTGGGTGCCCCGGCCTAGCACACCACGCTTGTATCTGACATTTGACTGACTTGATCTTGTTTCTTCAACTCTGTGTTCCTTCACCTCGTTCTCAATAAGGTCTTTACCTGTCAAGACAGAAGAACATAGCCTGATTGAAGATCCAAGCTTCAATACTAGCAGATCATATATATATATATATATACACACACACATACATGTGTTAGCTTTTCAACTATGCCTAAACCAGAAGTGCTGCCTTAAATTTTGTGTATTTGTATCAATAGTAAGCAGCAAAAACCCTGACACTTTTACAGCATTCTTAGTAATATCAAACAATAAACTATTCTACAAATTTATTTTTTAATCTCTCTTATTTAGCATAAATTACCATATTCCCCTCCAAGTAACAATTATCTGGAAAGAAAATCCCTTCCTCCTCATACCAATTTGTATTTGTACAAGTTCTTTTTATAGTAAACCCAACTGTACTGCCATTTTATATCTGTTATTGTATTCCATCTTCTACTTCACATGCTGTGCCTTTTACATTGTCTATTTTGACATTTAGGATTTCATAAAGCTTATGTAACATTAGTTTATAGAGGACAGGAAAACTTGCTCTTTTTTTATTACTTCCTTACCTATGTCACTGTCTTCCCACTTGCCTCTTATTTGCTCCCCTTGCTTCTTTCCCTGGAGTTGTGTTCTCACTTCACATTCCCTACACATATTCCTTTATGCTTCCCAATTAATTTCAACCTTTCACACCTTCTAATTAGTATCATCTGCCCCTCTCTCTCCTCAGGGCCCCAGATTTCTGCAGCAGCATCCTCACTAACCACAACTTCACTGTCAGTCACGCAAACCTCTTCCTTCTCATCTGCACACTGTCCTTCAAGCACCCCGAGAGGGGAGTGCAGCAGCTCCAGTAGTTTAACAGCATAGAAACCAGGAACCAGTAAACCTCTCCTCTCCACACACTTTCCTATAAAGGAGTACCCTACTCTTGATAAGGAGCAAAATAACTGTTACATTAATCTCTACACTGGGGAAAGGGAAGAGGGGGCTGGGGCAACAAAAGATACCTCAAGTTATTTCAAAACAGATTTTAGTACCTTCAAAGCCAGAAAATCTGACAACAACGTCTGTACAGACAAGTTTCATAGCTGGTATGGTGCAAAATGGTCCATTGCTGGCTGCTAGGCTCTTATCCTCACAAGAACTCATCACTGACACACAAGGTACTTGCTGCACCATAGTCTGAGCCACCATGTAAAAATATCATGATGAGACAGAGGAAAAAAACCCACCAGAATAGGCTATTCCAAGGGATGAACTTCCAGACACCCAGTAGTCCAGCCCTGCATCCACTTAAGCACTGCAGACGGTAATATTTCCCTTACTGTTGCCTTACATATGAAATTTAGCACATAGAAAACAAACAGAAGTATCACACATGCAACATGAATACCCACACAGAAACTAGTCTTCAAGGACCCACCACTGACCCAATGCCATGTTTGAAATTTCACTTCCCTACTTTACTTAACTGGATAGGAGAGCATTAGAAATGCCACACATTCTGAAACACAGTTTTTTCTCAAACTCTTACCTGCTTCTTCAGAGAAAGGGCTAAGCTGAGTGTAGCCACAATGTTTCCTCTTGTCTTTGCTGAAGATGCTGTCTATATTCAGAGACTCTCGTTTGGGTCTCCATGTCGGCCGGTACCTACTAGAGGAACTGGATTTAGACTCACTACTGGTGCTCTCCACCTCCCAGTCTCGAGAGTGTGCAGACAGGCTTTTGGGAGGTCGTGTTTCTGCCTGATCCATACTATTCCCTCCACGAGAGGCATTCTGGATGGTTTGAGAAATCTGCTGTGGTCTGCTGTGGATCATATTGCTCACTGTCTCTTTAAATTCCCTCAGCCTGCTGGTGCTGCTGGATGGTTTAGGGGCAGTTCTGGGGGCTTGTTTCTCCTTCAAGGTTTCTCCTGCAGTTTATAGAGACAGCAAAAGCCACAAAAATAACTTCAGATTCAATTAGCAGCCCTACTTGCAGCACCTTCTTACAGGCTTTGAAAAGTAAAAAACAAAACCAAACCCCAACAAAATCCCCAACCAATACAAAACAAATCCAACAAAACCAAAAAAATAAATCAAAGACAGGACAATATACAAAGATGTAAGAAACAAGGAGGGAAATGCATATATACACTGAGGATCTTAAAAACATACAGAAAGACATACTGATATCTGAAATAAAGTAACATCTCTTGCCTTCACTGTGGTATCCTGATGACTGAGCCTCATCTTTTCGGTGAGAGCGGCTAGAACTCCTCTTGCGCTCTGCCAGAGAGCCCTTCTTGGAAACATGCCTCTGATTGCACTCACTGTCAGTCAGGTGCCCTGGAAGGACAGAAGAACAAAGCAGAGATGACAAGAGTCTTCAGACCGAGTGTTCTGTGTGCTAAGAGGAGCAGGGCTCTCCTGCTCCTCATGAGCTGCAGACACTTTAATGCTAACTGGCAGGTTTGGTTAAGTTTTTCTATCCAAGAGTTTTTGGTTTTGTCCTGGGGAGTGTGTTCCATTTTTAAGGTCATAAAAAAATAACAGTACAGCCCCTCCAAGGACTCTGGCTAATGAGAGCTCATCCACAGGGAAAGCAAAATGTTGACTGCCTCGTCTTCTAATAGCCTAAGGACACCACACTCTTGCTCTCCGGATACTGTTTTGGTTTTAACAGCCATGAACACAAAACTCCTGAGGACAGCCTGTTTGACGTTACTCTATTGAATGAAGATTCAAACACATGAATGAGTTACCACATAATAATCAATTACTGCACATCATCAGTTGCTCTGCACTATCCTTCTGCACCCTCTTTGGTTGTATACCAAGTAATCCGAGTTTGGTTCGTCTACAGCGAAGAAGCCCCAGTTGTCTCTGAAGGGCTAAGCCAGCTAATTCACATCTGCCACAAGCTAAGAGCAAACACACAAACCTCCAGCAAGAATCAGTGGATGCACAACAACATTCCCTTACTGTTCATGTGCCTGAGTGTTAATATTTCCTCTCGCACATAATTTCTTCCCCATTTCCTCACATCAAATGTAAATTAAGAGTATTTGACATCACAAGTTTTTTTTGTATTGCCTTTGCTTAATTTTATGCTTCTCACACATTCACAGTCCTAAACCTGCAAGCACAAACACACACAAGGCTTTACTCACGTGAGCAGTCCCAAACAGAGATGCAGGATAAGAAGGGAATTTATGAATAAGCTACAAAGACTTTCTCTAGCCTTCACATCACCAACTTTCACCTTGCACAGGGTGATAGGAAAGAAAAATCCCTACTACCCAATAATGGATTAGTAGCCCCCAGACTACATAGCTGGCTGCTTTGAGTCTTCCCCCTGCTCTAGCAATTAACAAAAATCAACATTTAAAGAAAATTTCTACATGTAAAATTGTACTTTCATCAGCTGAAAAAATAATTCACTTCAACTACAATTGCTACAAAGATGCTACAATAAATGAATGGGAAAGAATCCAAACAACAAAAAGCAAGCTACACAAGACTTGCATTTCTATTCATTTGCAAAGTGAAGAGTGACTTTGTAGCCAAATTCTTTAGAGATAATCAGATTACATAAAAGAAATTAAGTAAGTAAAAGAGAGATGCTGGCAGCGAAGATAGAAGATGTGCAAATTTTAGGTGGCTGAGCATAATTCAATGCTTTGGGGAAATTTTTTTTTCCATCACTGAATGGATTGTCATACATCTTTTAGGGACTGAAAGAACAGCAATATCTTGTACCTTGTAGTGATTGCTCTCAATCTAGAAGAGGTTTATATCTTGCTTCAGAGTATAAAACCTCTGTAGTTAAGCATTTTTCCCTCCCAAAGGTCTTTCAACCTGACAGAAAGTGCTTGGTTAGCATCCTTCAAGTACTGTAACAAACTATTTGAAGATATTTAGTGTTACTGGAGCTAGCTTAGGATATGCACAGACTACTTAGAGCCCAGCTTAGCCTTGCAGAGTGAAGGCTGTTAGCTTTGCATCAATATTTTTTCCTCCTTTCATAATTGCAAATATTGCCTATTGTCACTGGACATTTAATAGCCATGGATTTGGATGCCACAATCAAAACTCTGCAGGATGCAGGTTTAGATGTTTTTACTTGGATCCTCTGGAACCATGACTAATCCAATATAATGCATTAATACAGGAATTACAGTCCTGAGAAAATCAGCTAACCATTTACAGCCTTTTTCTTTTCATTCTGTAAAATAAGAACCCAGGACTGTCTGAGTGCCCAGTCATATGCTTCAAAGGCATTCCTTGTTGAATGTATGACTTAAATACCTCGTTCTGCAGAGGTGGGATGGCTTCATAAGCAAACAGTAACATTCAGAGGAAAAGTGTGTTTATGTAGAGGTTGTGTACACGCTTAAGAATAGGTTGAGAAGATAATGAAATCCAGCAGGTGATGACAGAATGCCCCCTCCTCCCTCCCAGCGAGGCCTCTGTTGCCTGAGCAGGGCAGGCAGTATACGCACATGTTCTCAGCAGCACAGGTTGGCAGGAGCACAAGAGGGCTTTGCAGCCGCTCTTCGTGCCCACCTTCAGAAGTACCCGGGTGCCTCAGGTTATGCGACCCAATGGTGGTCCTTCCCTGGAGGACGATGTGGGACAGGGTCCAGAATTTTCTAGGCTGGAGTAGTGGGTAAGTGGCCATTAAATGAAGAATCCTGCTCTCGCCCAGAACAATTCAGTTGCCGGGTCAATGTGGATGGCTTCTTTATAGCCCCACGGATCAGCGTTTGATGATTTAGCAGTTGCATGGGTTGGCAGACTGAGTTTTTTGGAAAGGCTTTGGGTAGGTAAAAAAAGGGGAAATGCCCAGACAGGTGGCTAGCTAAAGGGGAAGACTGACCATAGCTAAGGCTGAATCAGGGAAGATGAGGACAACTGAATTTAGGTGGAGAGACAGGCTAAGCTGAAGGGAATAACACAGGATAGAATCAGTAGGAGAAGAAAGAAAAAGAAAAGGACAAAGTCACTAAAAATGACAGAACAAAAGGTTACATGCTGAACTTCATGCTTACATGTTTGCAACCATTCCCCTACCCTCCCCTTTCCACTGACTTTGGTATTTAAATTTTGCAGGGAGGAATTTAATCAAATAAGCTCTGTGGCACTTCTGCAGACCATATAAACAGTATTCCACTAGCATTCTCCATTTAGTCTTCTTCATGCTCTGAAGATCAACATACGTGTTCCCTCATCACTGAAATTCTGTTCCAACTTTCCCTTCTTTCTCACATACTACCTAGGTCTATGACTGGAACATACAGTGTTAAGCATTTTGCCAAAACATTACATTACTGCTGAGCTATCTAAAACCATGTGTTACAGTTACTTGGACCTGGTGAAGAATCAAAAAGTACTAAAGAAAACCACACTGAAACTTCTTTTTTTTCCATCTTTTGATGTGAAAAATATTTGTACCATGGATTGCTTCAAACGAACCAAATGAGAAGTTATGGTCACAATGCAAGGCTGCAACTATTTTGCAACTGAAGTGATATGATAGCTCTTGATACTCTGGTACAACAAACAGTTGCTGATTCAACTCTTAAGTCTGTTTAATAATGTATTAAATTATATATTAAATATATATAACTTAATAATAAAGTGACTTTTCAAGCAGATTTAGATCACACTTCTGATGCTCAAAAAGTCTGACCTTAACTCATGAATTTCTATTTCAGAAGTGATGTGAAAACTTACTGTATGCAGAAACAGGCTGGCTAGGGTCACTAGGCATGAATAATAGAGGGGATCTAAGACTTCAGACTTCCAGTTAACCTCTTTTCAACTAAAGAATGTTCAGGCAGACTGTTCAGCTGCCTGAAGGAACATCATCTACACAGACTGTCTTCTCATTACATATTCTCACTTAACTTACTTCTTTGGCACAGGCAGGAAATCATCTTACACTCCCCCCTGGTGCAGCAAATACCACTAATACCACTTACAGAGAACGTCCTTAGTGCCCAGGTATGAGAGATTCTGATGATAAAAGTGTGTTTTCAACACAGCTCCTGTGATGAAGCAACTGCCCATAGATGAGTAAGTAGTACACATGACACTTACCAAGCCATACAATGGCACTGTACAGACTCCCAATTTACAGAATCACATTACAAAGGGAGCAGGTAAGATTGTGGATAACAGAAAAACCATCTGTAAATGTGTGTCTAGCTAGCTACAAGTAATTTTCGTAAATGCCAACAGTTCATTACAAACTAAAAACATTTAGCCAACTAAACACTGTTCACTATTCTGCTACAGGTTGTATAGATAGGGATTTTTTTCACTGGAATTCACTACAATCAGATTAGAAATAAGGAAGAAGTTCTTTACCACGAGAGTGGTGGAGCAATGGAATAGCTTGCCCAGGGAGGTAGTTGAGGCCCCATCCCTGAAGACATTCAAGGTGGGGCTTGACAAGGCTCTGAGCAACCTGCTCTAGTTGAAGATGGCCCTGCTCTTAGCAGGGGGGTTGGAGTAGATGACCTCTAGAGGTCCCTTTCAACCCAGACATTTGTATTATTTCTATATTTAAAGACGATGGTCACACAACTATAATGGTATCTGCTACCTGTGTCCCTGCTGCTCTGTGAAGCTGCATCATTCTCCACGTTGTAGATGACTGTCCCTTGTGAGTCAGAGGAGAAGTGACTGACCACAGACTCGTGGTGTGCCTGCTTATAGGGATAACTGTCAGTAGAGGAATCCGTCCTGGTATCACTTGAGATGGAAGGTTCTCTCCCTAGGGAAGGAAGCAATGTCAAATTTCATTTTTTTCAAGCTATTATAAAATTCAGGTGAGGATAAAGTAAAAATACATGGAAAAAAAAGGAGTATCAAACATACAAACTCAGATTCAAGGATGCCAGAGCTTATGGGACAGGTCCTCTCCTCTGGAAAGAGGGAGAGAATGTCATTCTTTATGCAAACCTCGATTTCCTTCTCCTTGTCAACTCCAAATTTATCAAATCCTTTTATTATGTGTAATTAAAATACATCCATTGGACTGGAAGTACACATTAGCACCACAGTGAAGTTATTTTTCATTGATTTAATTACACTCAGCAGCATTGAGAAGTATGAAATACACTAATTCAGGAGAAGTCAAAAAACAGTACAGTACAAAATATTAATAAGGGCTACAAGAATAACCCAAGTAATAATAAACACATTTCATCTATTATGAATCAAAATCTTATCTAGTACAATTTTGTACTGAAACTGTATTATCTAAAACAAAGTAACCTGTTCCTTCTCCTAACATTGATCCCATGCATAAGTGGGATAATAAAAAGGATGAAGCATCATGATTCAGCTTCATCACAGTAATTCCTAAAGTTTTTAAAAGAGGAGAAAAATACAAGCTTCCACCATTTTGAGTAAATAAAAGTAAAAGTCTGAACAGTTTGAGGTCTGCTGGCTGTGTTGTATATGTGATGTATATACTCCTGGGTACAGCATATTTATTTCATACTTGTTTCTCAGAAGAGAAACCAAAGAAGAAAAAAAAAAAAAAGAAAATCTTATGTTTAATCACAAACAGCCTGAGGACACTTCACATTTTTGGTGATATGAAGTCCTATTATTGATGTCCTATTTAAGGATCCCTAACAACTTATGAAGTCAGAAGCTTCCCCATCTCCTTACTGGTAAAAATTCATATTGGTCTAAAGAAACACAGAATTCAACTGTACTCTGATGACAGTCACAGAAAGGCAGGTGAATGCAGGCAATAGAAATGATCACTGTGGAACTAAGTTCCTGAAAACCATTTATAAAATGAAGCCTGTGTTCAACAGAAAATCAGAAACAGCAAGAGCAGTTGTTTGCACTTAGCTTCACAACATTTCATACCAGCATCTTTGACAATCTTTCCCCCAGAATTTGTAGTATCAGATGTTGATGTGATTAGATTCAGTTATCAGATTTCCCTGACACAACTTCAGGTACAATATTGTGATTAACAACTTCAAAATGAGCAATCTTTGTTAATTTCTGAATTATGGGCTGTGGACATCTGATAACACTGAGGAATCCAGAGGAAGCTGAAGTTACACTTAGCAAGAAGCAAAAAGGCCATTGTGGAAAATATATTTTAGGGTAGAAAACTCTGATATCAGCAAGGCTAGAAAATAATTCACCTCAATTTGACAGGGAAATGTGTAGTGTAGGTTATGTTTTCCCCTAGCACTTCAATCTACAGTATCTCACAAATCATTTGTAAGAGCTTGGTATCAATGTTGAACACTGAACTACAGGAGTAAGCCTTGAGGACTCACCAAGTGTTTTTGAAATGAAAAAGCAGGATAGTCACTATAGCCTTCTGAATTTTATCTGAAAGGAAACACCTTTAAATATATATATATATATATATATTCAGCTTCCTGAAATTATTTTTAGAACACAGTAATATGAGATATTGCAGAGACAATGAGCAGAATTGTTATCAGTGTATTTCCTGGAGATCAACAGGCAGAAGAGCAAAGCAAATTTACAGTGCATGTTGACCTGGAGCTTGTAGAAGTGCTCACAACTGACATATTAGCACTGAAGTCCCTTCCCTATCCTCCAGACTTCCTTTTTTTTTTTTACAACAGGAAGAGAGGTTATAAATTGCAAGGCATCTTGTCAAGTGAGAAGTGAAGGTCATCTTAAAATGTTTTTATTAGCATTTATTTTTAAGAGGAGTGGATTTGTTTCATTACTGTCAACACAAAAGAAGCAGAGAGCAGATGTTCTCCAAGATTCATTGGCCAGGCAGCATAACATTAGCTCTTGGCCAGGAAAAGCTTTAAATATTCTTGGAATTACAGTTCTATAAATAGGTTAAAATCCTGAAAAAGGCTGTGTTTATAGTTTCAATCTCACCTTGCTGTTCCTGGCAACTTACAAACCCATCTCTAATTCTGGATACTCCCTGCAAACATCCAAAATCAGAAACAAGCTTTTTTTTTTTTTTCTCCCCACAAAGCCATTACAATATAAAGTTAGACCCAGTTTTTATTTTCACCCTAGCTGGATTGCAATTGCCTGTCTCTTAGAATCTATCTATTCCTCTTTCAATGAGTCACAACCTCCAATGTTGTGACTACATGTCTGAAATTAACCAGAATTTCAGTAAACCAACAGCCTGTTCAGACCACTACTGATCTCTTGAGCAGACAAGTTCTAACCTCTGAAGCACCTTATTCAGACATACCTTTCTAATTCAACAGACTACCACTAATACAAAGAATTCAGGAAGTAACAATGTGTTGAAAGCCTCTGAGATATTAAGTGCTACATACCTACAGCTGTAGATATTTTTGGATGCAAAACAGAAAAATGAAGCAGTAAACACAATCTATGGGCGTAAGTGTTTGCAATCCCTTATCCTTCAGTCTCCCATAAATCAATTAATACTCCTCATGCTGCTTTATCACAGTAAAAGACAAGACAAAGGCTGCAGATAAGCTTTGTATTGATTCTGTCTTTTATTTTTTAATAAAATGGTATTTCTTCCCCTTGCAGTTTCCTTATGTTCATGCATCTCTGGTCCTGATAAAAGTGCTGATGGATTTTTGAACTTGGTCACTGGAGTCATCAGCTATTGTTCCTCTTTATGTCCCTGTCAAAACAGGTCCTTCTCAAAACCATTCTGGAAAGATTACTATCCAAACAGAGCCTTGAACTGAGAGAAAGGTTCAGAGGTGAAATACTGGAAGTCCTTGCTAACAAAAACACACCCAAAACAGAACAATTTTCACATGCAACATTAGAGCATAATAGAGTAGAGACTGCTTACCTGAGTCTTCACTATCATAGCAAGTCCTGCTGTATTGCTGTAAATCCACTTGAGGGGGCAAGTCTTGTGTTGATACTGGAGTTCCTCTTGGATCTGCATACAGTAGCAGCAGAGGCTGATAGTGACCCTTAATGCACTTTGTCACAACATCTTTCCATTTTGGACCAATCTGAATTAACAACAATTAAAAAAAATGCACAAGAAAGATTTACTGTCAATTTCCTATAAACAGCTCTTTTTCCCCTTCATACTTCTGAGTTAGATTTTCCACTGATGTTCTTTAACTCCTATATCCAGAGTTGAATTGGACTCACCAAGAAACCTCTGGAATCCATCCAACTACAATCAAGGCATTCATCATCTTATGGGTAAACAAACTACAAGTCCTGCTAAAAATGTGACTACAAAAATAATAGTTCCTTTTCAGGTTATTTTTCCACAAATAGTTTTTCATCCTCTGAAATATTCTGAGTTTGCATGCATCAGTCAAAAAAAATCAACAAAAAAACAAAAAACCCCCCCAAACAGAAAAAAACCCCAAATAAAACAAAACCCCATAAACAAAAAAAAAATTTGTTAACATAATGTCTTCTTCCATCCATCAGCATAAGCAAAACGAACAACAAAAGATATCAGCAGCATAACAGCAAATTGAAGATTCAAGTCAAAGCTAATCATTTTGGTGTCAGAATATTTTTGCTGTTACAGAACCTCTGCAAGCAATTTGCTAGCCCAGGAAATAATTCACAGTTAATCTCAAAAATATTCCCCATATGCTAACACAGGTTTCTCCTAAAACACTGAGCATCTATTCTGATAAATTTGCTCCATCAAGGAGCACTGTATGTCCCTACCCTTGGTAAAGCTTTGCTGCAGAGCAATGTGAACAATTGCAAGGATTAGAGTTTTCCCTTTGAGACTGTGCTTGGCACGACCACAGGAGGAAATTTTCTTCTCTCATATCTTTGTGCTTCCGTGACTAGAAGTAATAAAAGGAGAGTGGTGTGAAATAATGCCAAGCAAACTAATGGGATGTAAAAGCAGTGTGCCAAGATCCCAGCACTGGTATCTTTAATGTCAAGGACCTCATGCTTGGTGAAAAGGGGAAAAAAAAAAAAAAACAAAAAAAACCCAGAAGAAGCGGAAAATCTGTTGTTGGCAGCAACCACTAGGGAAGACTGGCATCTAGACACTTCAACAAAGAAACTTAAAAAGCAGGCACTAAATATCTATACCACTTGTCAGCAAGCAAAGGAGATGCATGTTAGTTGTGTGCACAAACAAAATCTAGGTTTTCAAACACCACCATAAAACCACAACTGGCAGCCAACAGAACAGGTCTAAGAACAAGGTTTCCGAGATTTCTGACATGCTTTTTTAAGACAGCTTTATTCTGCTTAGAAAAAGGAGCAACAATGCTATGGATCTTGAGTGGAAAATGGCCTAAATTTCTCAAAATCTGAAGAATATGGTATGGAACTACACGCAAGGAGCTAACATATTTCAAACAGTTTTTTCTAAGTATTATTTTCTCACCTCTTTGACATGAGCATCATCAAAGTACATCCACTTGCGGATTTTAGTTTGGAAGAAGAAGGTTGAATAGTGTTTCCCATAGTAACAGATCATGCCCACCAAATAGAGCTCTGAGTGTTTTGCTCTGTCATCAGTTACTCTGAAGAAAAGCTTCAAGAATAGAAGAAAAATTGAAGTACAAATTAATAAAATGCCCAGAATGCTGCACACCAATGTAAGTTTGAAGGTCTCAAAATACAACAGAGAGGCATCACATTTTCACTTCAAAAGATAGAGAACACAAGGCAATAAACACATAACTAATTAACCCATGTTTATGCAAACAGACCAGCAACAAACTCCTACCAGCTGCTCAAGCACCAAGTGCTGGAAACTGTGGCTGTACTTTAAGGAAGGTATTTATAAAAATTACATAATACCTTTTCAGAATTTGAAGTGTGGTTTTATTCTCAAAATTTGCATTCTCTGTGTCCTGTTTGCTGATTACAACAATTAATGTTTAAAACATTCTATTTGCTTTTGTAGAAACAAAGTGGTTCTGACCATAAACAACTGGCATTTATTCTGACTTAAGCAAAGACAAATTTGTGACAACACCACATAAAAGATGAATGGAAGGCAGTAGTAGTTCAAAAGAAATCAGCACACAGGAAAAAAAGATGTTTTCTGACTATTTAATTGACTATGTTGTATTAAAAAATGCATAGGACTCGTGTTTTAGTGCATTGCTATTTTACTATGCAAAGATCACACTGTTTCATAACCACATTTCCATTAACTCACCTAATTCTGGTACACTGTGCCTTGGCCAGTGCTTTTTATATATAGATAATATTTCAATGTAGTACCTCAATGCTACAGTAAGACATAGCTACATTTTGGTATATCAATAATTCAGGTCTAAAGTATCAGCTTGAATAAGTGAATCCTCTAGGGGACAGATCCCAAACACTATTTCATTTAATCTGTCATTCAATCACACAGTGCCAGACACCATCTCTCAAGATACTGCTCAGTTATTTATAACTCTTAAGTGTTATGACCACACATTTCAGTGAAAAGAGGATTTAAAGAAGTTAAAAAAAACAACCCAGAGCAACCCCCAACTACATTTTATCTTCAAAAGAAGCAAACTGTTCTTCAAAGTGAAAGAGTACATATGTATTTCCATCGAAATAGCACAAAATTCAATCCAAAATGTCTTTCACTTTCTGATTCAGATAAGTTTTGCTTTCTACAGTAATTTTTAGCTTTCAGTCCTTTCAGAAATCCAAGAATATGCAATTACATTAGCACTTTCACAGATTTTCTGTAAAGGTGGTGACTTCTTATATTTCTCAATCCACTACTGTAGTCTACCATGAGACTGTGTTTGTAGGTAGAGTCAAAATACAAAGAACTCACATCTCCCAGTTTAAGGCAAGTGCCCAGACTGTGAATCACATCCTCAGCCAGATCAGAGTGGTCTGAGTCCCAAACCAAGCCAATGGTGATGATCTGTGGAGAGTTCATCAGCACACGACGGATACGGATCTTTTCCCCACAGTTACTCTGAGGATGTAAGTAAAACATTGAATAGAATCCTTCTCTTATGATAATGTTAGAGCAAGGCACTAACAGGTATACATTTTGAAAGTACAGCCTCCAAAGAGATGGTGGTGAAACACAGCAGATATAGTATGCTCAGTGTCAAGAGAAGAGATTCTTATGTCAAAGATGAGAAGCATTATGAGACTATCTGGTATTTGCAAGCTTTAAAGTGAACACTGCTGATTTTCTCCATACCACTGGTAATGACTGAAAGGTATAGATAAAAGCAGGCTTATTTACAAAAAAAGTTAGTCTAATGTACATGAAATTAGGAATTACAGGGAAAGTTCACTTGCTTTTGATCATAATCTCAGATTAAAAATGGTAAGAGACTGATGCTTCATATAACAGCAATGTAAAAGCCTTCTAGGTACTGTTTTGCTTTTAAGATTGAGTGATTGTTCTACAAGGTCTTAAGCATCTCATCTTAGACAGGATAGGTAGGTTTGTGTGCCTTACTAAACAACAGCATCTCTTAATTTCTTATTTCCTGCTTCTCTTGCTCCTCCCATTTTTTTTCCTGATTATTTTTTTTTAATGAAAAACTACCAGTGCTAACTAACAAACAGTACATTCTCTTTTGGGGGGGAGGGAAGACAACTATGATGAAGTCCCTTTGCAACACTCACTCTCCCCTTGTGGCAGGTCACAAAAGACATCTCCGCAAGATTCCAGAAAACAAAAAAAAACAATGCACAACATTTTCATACTGATAATAGTTTCTCACCTCTATAGAGACCAGTTTCATAATTGGATATAATAATTTCAGACACTGCAACCAGGGAAGAGATCATTAAGCATTTATTCCCCACAACAATCTAGAAATTTTACTAGAAGTTCAGTCCCAATTATCAATGGGAGACAAAAAAGAAAAAAAAAACAAAAAACAGAAAGAAATGAGCTTAACAAGGCAATTTTTAACAGGTACAGGACTGTGTTCTTTAAATGTAGATATGAGGTTATAATGATATGAAGTTTAAGATGACTATAGTCATATTTTGCAAGGGTCATTTAAAGTACAAGCATTCCTGTGGATTACCTCACAAGAAACCTACCTTACTCTCAGTAATGTTATTTGCCTCAGCTAGCTAACAGCATTGTCTGCTAGATAGGAGGAATATGGCATCCTAACAAAAAGCTTCCCTCATGTGGCTTTTAGGCCACCCTTAGCTATGCCTGAATTGAAAAATTACCAAAATAGAAAAAAGGGGCAGCAAGTATTGGTAAGTGACATTATCCAACTGATTAGTTCAGTGTAATAGCAGTTCATCCTGACAAAGAATGGCTTTTCATTAAATTTACCATGCTTTTGTTATTAAATAGCTGGACTCACGTGAATCATTTAAAGAACAATACAACATTGTCTTTTACTTACATAAGTGAGACACTATTTGTCAATGCTCAAAACCAGAAATTAATGTTTTGATGGACGCTAAGAGTGAATGTTTCAGTCAGTTACAGAAAGCAGGGAGATAAAATGGAAATACTGACACTTCAGTGATAAGCGAGAGGTACTGAATTCAGACCCAAAGAAAACTCTCTTACATATCTTTCTCATCACTATGATTATCTAAACCCTGAGATGCTCATGAGTTAAAAGCATGTATCAGTATAATCTACTAAACCTCTTTTGTCCTATTTGTTCCCCTCACAAAAGGAAAACTAAAGATACTAACTGGACAGTTCCGCAGGTCTCCCATAGTGCTGGCATTCTGCAGCAGCTCTCCAAACATGTCTGGAGTGGGTTTCTCTCGTCTCTCCAGCATGCAAATAGCTTGGTTACTTAGTAGAGAGAAAGCATGGAAAACAGAAGTTTAATGATAAAATAAAAAACACAAACTCCCATTAAGTAGGTAGACATTTTGCTTAAATGTTATAAAAAGGTAAGAACCTTAAAATACACAACACTTAAAATTTAATCTTGTGGTACAGAAAAATCACAAAATTAAGTGTGAATGGCCATACCTTCCATTATAATACTGCATAAAGAAAACATGTAAAATAGAACAGGAACAGGTTGTAATATGTTTTAAAATCTACATCCTACCAAATGCTTTTAAGTACTCGATTTCAAAATGAAGTATTTGCTTCAAAATGCTTCCTTTCAGTACCTGCAACCCTAGTAAAGGAGCACAGTAAAGTGCATCCTTAATTGCTGTCTATAGCTTTATTGTTGATTTTGTTGTCCAAGGTGAAAGATGACAGTAACTATACAAGAATTCTACTGCTCAAAGCATGTTCAAGCTAAAAAGGGTTTCAGAGGTAAATAAATCTATCACTGTTAATTGGTGGTTTTAAAATAAAGTATGACAAGATTTATTAAGGTATTTAATATAAAATATTTAATACAATTTACATAACTATCTTCATTTTTTCTAACAAATAATATTCTGATATAGTGTTTGTTGGTAACCTAAAGTAAAACTACAGCTCTATGGAACAGGGGGTAGCAGCCACAAGGGGGAATGTTTTACAACACTCCAAACACTGCTACAGTGGTAGCTTTCAACAGAGATCTGCATGAGAACAACTAGCATTTTTCAAAACAATTTTTTCGGCGTCCGTAACTGCATGTCTCACATGCAGGAGAAGAAACAATGGTAGCTTTTCACCCCAATAACATTTTCTAGACAAGTGAAGAACAGACTCCTGCTTTGACCAGATTTAAGCAGCTTTTTAACTGAGTAGCCACCTACTAAAAGGCTTCTCTAACATTCATTCAAATAAAGTATTGCAGAGGTTTAGCTACTGCTCTGTGCAATCTCCTTTAATGAAAGGCCATGATGTCCAAGGGAGTTTCCCAATAATAGAAAAAGCAAGATCTATATCCATCCAGGAAAGAGGATTGAGGAATTACAGGCTGGTCAGTCTCACTCCAATACCTAAGGCAGTGATAAAAAAATCCCTTTGGTAATCATCTCCAGGCACACGAAGGACAAGAAGGTGAGTCAAAGCAGCCAGCATGAATTTACCAAGGGCACACTATCCCTGACTTCATTATCTCCTATCATAACATGATGGGATCTGTTGAGGATACAAGAGCAGTGAATATCATTTGGTCTCTAGCAAGGTTGCCACAGAGTTCATCTGGTCAAAGTGGGAGTCATGGACTG
The DNA here is from genome assembly GCA_024611195.1 of Ceyx melanurus. Lineage (NCBI taxonomy): Eukaryota > Metazoa > Chordata > Aves > Coraciiformes > Alcedinidae > Ceyx > Ceyx melanurus. Next base: position 29,961 of record JANHGL010025750.1, read on the forward strand.
CACAGGTAATATATAATGCAGATAAAAACCTACCTTGACATTCAGGGTCAGAGGATCAAAACCTAACTGGCAGTCAAGAGTTGTGTTCCTCAGGGTTTAATAGCAGGATTTGAATCGCTGATATGATTTTAAATGTTAATTTAACAACTTGGGTGATGAACCAGAATACACCCACACCAGGTTTACAGAGGACCCCAAAGTGGATGGAGCAGTCAATATGCTACTATCCAGAAGGATTCTGACAGGTTGAAAGAATGGGCTGGCAGGAACATAATGAAATTTAGTGAAGGAAAATACAAATGGGCACTGAATGGCTGAGGAGCAACATACTGAAAGCTGGTAGAGAAGCTGAACATAAGACAGACTCCTTGACGAGGCAAACAGAGAAAGAACAAGAGGCAAAAGATGCAGAAAGGGAAATTCTGACTGGATACAAGGAAAAAAAATCAAAATCCTTCACACCGAGTAGTTAAGCACTGGAACAGGCAGCTCACATAAATTGGACGTCTTCAAAACTCAATTACACAGAACCCTAAGAGTCTCATCTAGTTCTGAAGTTAGCCCTGCTTCAAAAAGGACAGAGTAAAGGTCCAAGTGGCCTTTCCAGTATAATTTTTTAAATTAAATTATTTATTTAAAATAATATAAATTCTTTTTCTTTTCCACAAATCCTTTTGTTCTTTCATAGTTACCAAAGCTCCACCAACTTTGAATAAACCATGCCTAGGACATTTAATCTTATGAAGATCAATCTGCAATATCATTAATACTACTAAAAAAGTTTCTCTTCCCTGTTAAAATCTCAACTTACCACAGTGAGGTTGTGGAAATATAATGTATCATCTGGATGAAAGGCAATGGGTCAGAGGTGGCACCACAGCTGGTACAAACACACTAAAAGAGAAAGAAAAAACATATTGACATGATTAAACACGTATTTCCACAGCCACAATTCTGCTTGGATCTTTTTTACCACGGCGATGCATGTTTTCAGAATGAAAATTTGACACCTAAGAACTGGTGATCTGTATGCAGCAGCATTATCCTCTCACCTGTTCAAACAAGGTCATTGCAAACTTCTGATGGGCAACACAGTGTGGTGCAGTGCAAATATCTTCCTTTGTCTCATCTGCAATGTGGAAGTGAATTCGCATTAACAGGTTTTCCTAGCCAAAGAGAGAAGAAAAAGCAGGAAAAAAAAAGCATTACATCTTTTCAAACATAGACAGAAGTTACAATATAAATTACAAAAGCTCTTCTGATGCAGTAACATTCTAAGCCTTGTTTATGGGAATGGAAGGTTCCTGTTAATTTGTCAAAGTACCTTAGAAAACAAAGTACTTATAATTTCTTTGATATAAAAGAAAATAATTACAACTCATGATTTGAAATGCAATGTCAGGTAACCTTTGGTTTACTAGGATAGATGAAGACTCTGTCATTATTCTGTCCAGTTCTCAAGCACCAGTAGATCTGACCAAATGTAACAGACAGAGCTGCTCTGCAGTTTAAATCACTGGGCTGCCACTGACTTCTACTCATCAACACATAGTATTGATTTCTGTATTCCACAACAGCTTTGAAACATGGCAAATAAGCTACATTCTATGAAAAAGGGGGAGACCTAATAAATAAGGAGGCAGACTAAATTCTGCATGAAACAAAGGCACTGAACATTTCTCAAGTTCCCGGGAGGTCTTGTCCTATGACCTCCTCTCCTCTCACTGTTACCAATATTAACCTGAGGGTGCCAGCAGTCTACTGACACCTCTTCCAGAAGCACACTCTTCACTATCACTGTGTGCTGCTGGGATGGCTTATAGGCTTGCAGGACAAACAGGTCAAGATTAATTATCAAGCAACATAGCTCTGACCCTGGACAGTTTCCCTTGAATTTTAGATTCTAAGATTTTCTGCCATTTACATTTATGCTTTTAGGGTTGAAAAGGTTAACTAAGTGAAAAACTATGGAATTATTTCTGCTTTAAAGCCTCATCTCAAAGGGGAACTTATACCCTTTTTAGCTGCTCTTGTGCTGGTGTGGTTAACCTAAGAAACCTGCATGTGGGGAGTCCCCCAGCAATATTAGATGGGCTATTTAGATTAGCTTTCTCAAGGAAGAAACTAAAAAGTTCCCATGTTCTATACACAGAACTCTGTTCAACTGCTGGAGAGTATACAAAGATTTGACATAACTGTGCTCACAGGGGCTCCTGTATCAGACAATGGAATTTATTTCACTTTGAGGCTTTACTGGTACAATATACTTCCATTTTGAACAAGCTCATTGAGCTGTACTATTTTGCTATATTCATATTCTACAAATATGGGTTATTTTGCATTACCATAAGCTTGTTATCGTTCCACTCAGTGTGAGAACTACAACAGCTACATGCATTTATCCCATTTCTGTGATCTCTTACAGTTACAATCCCTTCCTGTTAGAATCTGAGGAGGAATGGAAAGACCATTGTGTAGTGAGTTTGCACCTATGCCTGTTGCCCCATCTTTCATTGACACTCACAAAACACTCAGCAGCATCATCCATGATGCCCAGCTGGAAGCGCTGCTCATCCTGAAACGTCTTAGCCAGAGCAGTGCGCAGGGCATCAGAAGGCAGCACCTTCTCACTGCTACATTGAAACTGGTTGAAGATACCCTGGCAAGAAAACAAAAAGATAGTCAGCAAACCAACCCATGTGTCCCTGCTCTTTCTTGCCATAGGAATGGTACAATGTATAGTGTTGACACATTATGTACTACAGATGTAAAACGTCCACCTCTCTTTACTGCTTGGTTTTTTTGGTAGTCCTTATGGTGCTCATTCATGAGTGAAGGCCCACTGTACTGAAGCACAATGCTCTTCTAATAGTGCATTTCTTAGAGTATCAAATAATGATCAAGAAAGTGGTAATGAAGAGAAGGTTGTGAGGCATTACGTCTCACACTTTGTGAATTACAAACAATAACTCTCCCCAGTTACATTTTCTATATACATATAGAAAAATGGAAAGAATGACAGTCTCTGTATTTCACAGCCTTGATTCCCATTTCTGTCTCTCTGATAACAAAGTTTCATGTCTTATTAGTAAATTTTCTCATTTCAGTGGGCCACAAAACAAACTAACTCTCAAAACCAAAAACAAACAGTGAAACATAATTCCATCCTGCTTCAGTACTTTAGATTAAATACAAAAGCACTAAAAAAATATTCATGACTGTGCCTTAGAAATGTATTTAATCTATTTATAATCACTCTCATTTCATAGATCTGGAAACCAAGCACAAAACCTAGTGACTGGCACATGACATCACTGCAGGGAAGTGATGGACTGGGTTACTTCATCAAGAGCTCTAAAATGGCTCTACATACTTGGTGAGGAGGAATTAATGCAGGCTCCAAAGTAGGTAAAAGCAAAAGCAAGCAAGTAAACCAAACACATTATTTTAAATTTCCTTATTTAAAAAGAAGGTATACTTCACTTTTACCCATAACACCCCTACTAGTTAAAGAGATCCAGTATGGCAAACGTGATGTTGGTTATTATAAACAACTGTTTTTCACAAGATCCTGCATTTAAATAAAATTTTGCATCACAAAATAATTACAGCCTTCACAATTAAAAGTAAAACCCTTCCATTAAAGGTAAGTCAGAAAGCTGAAATGCTACCAAAACCACTGAAAAGAAATAATTCAGTAGCATCAAAGAATTTATGAAGAATTCTAACGTGCAAAATCAAGGAGTAGAAGATCCAAGTATTATATAAAAGAATGATTCCTAAAATTTGTGATGACATAGCACACAGTGGTATAGTCTTATTTAGATTACAAGGAAGAAGATAATCATAAACCAGTGAGAAATTGTACATTTTAATCTAAGATATAACAAACCTTATGTCACTGCACAGAGCTGTTCAGAGCACATTGGAACACAGTCCTTGTAGGAAGTTCCTAAAGCACCTCAAATGGGGTCAAAAGCACTTTGAACACAGGGGGTTCTGGGTTTTGGTCAGTTGTTTTGTTTGTTTGGGGTAGTTTTATATGTTGGGTTTTTGTGTTGGTTTTTTTTTTGGTTGGGGTTTTGTTGTTGGGGTTTTTTTCCTTGGGTGGGGGGAAGAAGTGATTTTCCTTTTTCCTTATTTTTCAAGACAGGTTCTTTGTCAGTTTCAGAACAGGTCTTTCCTGTTTCTTAGCCCTAGATGGACAGGTGTGGCATTTCCTGCAGTTTCATCACTGTAAATTATCTAAGTTAGATCTCTTTCATTAATTTCAGGTCTTGCCCTTGAGTGATACTGTTAATCACTAACATATTCATTCCATATAAAGGCCTGGAAGCCAGCTAGATGCAGCCCAAGAAAGCCCTGCTAATTCTGCCTCAGGAGTTTTCATGACACCTTTTCTCCAAGTGCTTCTAGAACTTAATGAGATCTTCAAATAAGGAACATTCTAACTTTGTTCTCTTTTAAAAACTTCTTCACTAGAATATGAAGACAGTGAAAACCCCATTAGTGTGCTCACCATACTGATGATCTCTTTCAGTAGCTACATTCCAACACAAATGAGGTATCTCTAACAGCAGCAACAATATGAATAGACATTGTCAAAAGCTTCCTGAACAATGGAAGTCCCTCCTACTACCATATTTACCAGCAAACCAATGCACCCAACCAACCTCATATATTAGCTTAACATAAAATCTGAGCAATTACTAATATTCAATTAGCAGCAGTATGTTAATTTCTACACAGATCACCTATACTTGGCATGCTACTGAGTCTATGAGCCAGAGAGAATAGCATGAGCAAGGGATTTTTCAGTATGCTGTCTGGGGACACTGCATTCCTCTGAGGTCTATATAAAAAAGAAGCCTACTCCTTCCATATACTCCCTTCTCTAAGGATTTTCAAAGGTCTGGAAGGAGTAGCAGAGGCAGCAGAATTAGGAAGCACAGAGATTATTTAAAAGGAATAAATTGTTTAAGTCCATCTAGTGGCATCTAATTCTTCCCCCAGTACTAAGTCAAGATCAACTACAATTTCATAGTTGATCTTTCAGCAGCTTGCTCTCAGAGGCATCTGAATCTGGAAATTCCTTAACCATCCCAGGCAATCCACTGTAGTGTCTCACTGGGCTTGTTAACATTCAGAAGACTTTTCCTAGTTTTGTAACTGGAAGCTTTCTATCCTTTATACTCCAGGTCTGGGGTTCTGATACCTATGAGAACAAAGGCTCAACTAATCTTAACTAAAAGCATGGGAAGTGTGAGGATCAACAAACTTTCTAAGCTTCAAAGGAAAGCAATGTAAAATTTGAGACAAGTAACGCTTATCATTCAAGTTAAAACCTGGCTTTCTGTTTCAGAAAGCTAAAATTCACATGCATGATCAAAAAGCAAATTGTTCTTAATTTGGTTAGAGAATAAAAATAGCAATTACTCTTTGAGGTAATTAATGCAATTGACATTTTAGAGTTCTTTTAAATTTTAAAGATTCAAACCTGAAATATCTGTGAATCCCCCTCTGGTTTACTAGATCTGCTGCAAATTGCCTCTAGGACTGTTTGGAGTTTATTTTCTCCTTAAAAAAAGAAGCATTCAATTTATTTGGGATAAACTGACAACTGCAATGTGTATCTAACCACACTGATGAAACAACCCCCAGACTTAATATACATGCACAGACAACTTTTTAACCAAGCAGTAGAAGCAGGCTGGTATTAAGAATAAACTGATGGTTGAAGACAACAGTAAAGAGCTATTGAATCAGATCAGTGTCCATGCACTGCAAATTTGAATTCTGTCCTTGGCAGCCTTCTGAGAACTAATTATTCTCCTCCAGCATTGTGCCTAAGTTCCTTCTGGATGGGGATGTCACTGCAGCTCTAGCATTGCAGTATTTCTTTCAAAGAACAAAACATGTTCCTCAAACACTTCAGTATTCCCTACATAAACAGTTTCTGCCTTTAACCAAAAGCTACAAACATTAACACATTCTCTCAGTGCTGAACATATCAATATTATTCTTGCTGTCACTCAGTTTTTATCTGTTTTTTTTCCAAGTTTCCATTTCAATAGCGTGCCCTTCTTATTCCATTCCAATTCATTGGACTTTTTTTGTCTACAGTACCTAATCTCTCATTCAGAACATCACAATCTTCTAATGTAGTCATTTAGTACAACAATCTCTGTCAATAAAAAAATCTGTCTGCTAAAATCAGTTTTCACTCATTCAACATCAGTCTCCATTGACCGTATTTCCATTAATTCATATTTCTTCCCCCCATTTCTTCATTTTATATATGCCTTCAAGAGTGCAAATAATACTTGTTCTATTTGGTTTTGTGTCTTTGGATCTCTTTCCAAACCTTGAAGTCTAATAACAATCAACCCAGATTTCCATCATTCCTTTCTTTTGCATTCTCTCTTCCATTTTTACTCATGCTGTGCCCTGAACATTAACATAAGGCCCCCAATATAGACTGTCAAGTCAGGCACCTGCACCCCTGGCTACTACCAAATTTGAATAAAAATAAACTTTCTGCGACTTGTTTAGGAGTGTGTCAGGAAACAAAGCCCAAATCACTGAGTGTCCACAGAGTAGGTGACTATTTACTGTTTGATCAAGATCAAAAGAGGCAGTCATTCCTTGGAAGCTTCAATTATCAGCTGAACTCAAACTAGAAGCAAGTACAGTTTCTTATTTGTCATCATTTGCTGTGATGCAACTGCAAGTGCTCATTTGGAAAAAAAGCCCAAAACAAGAGGATTAAATCTTTGCAAGTAACCCACTACTATCTTAACTACATAATCAACTTTTGTAACAAACTTCTCAACCTCAATCGAGAGGCTATTCAGAACCACAAACTGATAAGTAACTCCACTTCTTTCTAACACTCCAATATCCTACTGTTCTCAGTTTTCACCTTCGAAAGCTACACAAAAAACTCACATTCTTCCTGCTTTTGTTGCACAATTCAATTACAAAAAAGACCAGCCCTAGTGGAATTTATCAATCAACAGAGCATTCTTCTCTGCCAACTACAAAAAACACTCTGTCCTATATGCTGGCACTATGGAGGTCCCAGCACAATCCCTGGAAGGAGAACAAACTCTCTGTGGCATGCTCAGTACAGTGGACGGATTTCCCCCTTCCTGTCCTCTTCCAGCTGTGATAAACAAACACCAAAGCAAAGTCACACTCTAGAAAAAAAAAAAGAAAATGAAACAGAACACAGCAGACCTCAACATTAGTAAAAAATCTAAAAGCTGTGCCAGCGTTACAGCAGGCAAACTGGATATTGCTATGGACAGCTTGTGTTCTGAAAAAAAAACAAACACCCCCCCAAAACACTTAATGCCACATCTTAAGGAGCAGTGCTTCAGATTCCAGCACTGTCTGCAGCTTTCCCTTGTCTTTTTCTAGCTGTTGAAGCAAGGTCCATTAAAAACCACCAATGAACATATGTCTGGAATGATGACAAGGTTCATTTTGTAGTTACAAACATGGTAAAGTAGCACAGGAAGTTTTAAAATCACTTCAAGAATTTGGGCAACACATGTCTTCAATAGGGTACAAAAATAAAATATGATTTGATCTTAAGTATGTCCTGTGATCCTTCCTTTTATAAAAAGTAATTTTAAATGACAAGTAATATTTATAGAACTAGCACAGCATTTACAGTAAGTAATGTGCATGACATCAGAATCCCTAGAAACAGTTACAGCAAGCCAAGAAAGCATGGAAAAAATACAACTACTTTGGTGTTATTCAAAGGCTAAATTTAGCTTAGTGCAGACTATCTTCCTCTGAGGTCAATGTGAGGAGAGAGGTCCCTTTACAGCAGCAGCTCAAAGCAGGGAAAGAGCAGGAACCCTCTCTGCCCAATGCAGGACATACCAGTTATCCTGCAAAGGGGACCTGGAGTGGAGGACAGACTCTTCTCCCCAGGTACTGCCCATCTCCCAGGCCAGATGGAATGTGAACATGCCACCATGCTTTGCAGAAGAGCCAGCATGTCCTGCTTCCATGTCCCTTGGTCTGGACAGGTATTCTGGGCTGAACCACCTGACAGCATGCAGGGCTAATTACCTCTCCCCAGACCCTAATGGGAGATTTTCATATCGTATAGAGCTCCATATTCTTGTGTTCCCACTGGATCCAGCCACATCTTCTCCCTCATCTTAGCAAAGCCTAAGGCAAGATTCAAGAGAAAGAGGATGTCAAAGACCTGCAGGCCAAGCTGGCATCACCCTGGTAGGACAACAGATAAAGGCTTACAGAGCACATGGGTGGTCTAGGGCAGGGGAAGAGATAAGCATGGAAGGGAAGGTGTGATCCTGCTGCGCTGGGACACAAAACATGCTCTTGGTGATGCTCAGTATTAGATGCATGTAAGCACATTATTCCATTTGTCTTACACGAATTTACACATAGCATGTGCCAGACAGACAGACTTTTACAGGAGGCATTAAAAAGAAAGAAGAGTAGTTTGGGAACACCGATCCAGAGGGCAGCAGAGAACAACCAAATTCCTTAAACAGGCATCCTCCCCCCCACACTTAAGGTGTTTATGAAGATTAATGTGACCATCTCCACGGTTTGAGGCTATCCCTTGTATATACCTTTATCCTTTCCTATCCCCACCTTTTCAGATGCATGCAAACAAGACAACCTATGTTTCTGGAGCTTGGGCTCTTTTGGAGGGGTGAGGTGAGGCTTGCATTCCCAGTAACAGAGTTAAAGGACACCCTTTATAACTCACCTTTATACTATTTGACTTGATAACAAACACAAAAGTGGAGTAAAATTTTAAATATTTATATACACGCATCAACTTTTCACACAACTTAATAAAGGTGGAAATTTGGCACAGTGTCACCCAGAAAAAAAAAAAAAAACAACCCACAAGAAAAACCAAAGGGAACATGTAGTTTAACAGTTATGTAACTTCTAGCAAACAACTTTCTATGTATTTTTTCTCTTATACAGTTTTACAATAGATGTCTTATCTTTACAATAGATGTAAACTTTATGAAGATACTGGAATATGCTTGGGTATAACACAATGAAATTTCCCATGAAGAACAGACTGTAGACAGAGAAAACACTTGGAATTTACTTTTCCAAGTAATGATTACTGCCCTTCTTCAGAAATTCTGAACTTCTTTACTTGTTTCCACATTATTTCAGAGCTGTTTACTTCACACCAGAGTTCTGTGAGCTATAGGGATTCTGCAGTCAACCAGACACAAGTTTCCTACCACGTGCAAAAGCAACAGAGGTTTTTATGCAGCTACAGATCTGTAGATAACTAAGGGCTGGAACATCTTCTGGCCAAGAATGGCATTGCTAAGAGTTTCAGACAGGAAACAAAACAAAAATATCTTTGCAAGACATCTGGGAGCAAGAGCAAAAAGAGAAGCAGTATTTTACAAAGGCTGCTTAATTTAAAAAATAAATATAGAGCTGCAGCCATCCAACTTTGAATTCTGCCACTCTATCATTGCCAGGTGTGTCACAGCATTCTGCACACTTCAGCAAGACATCAAAAGCAAGGCTTCTATCAGCAAAACTAAACACTCTTCTACCCAATGTCTGCTTTTAATACATATATTCCAGTCATCTTCCATTCTTATTGTGGGGTTTTCCCCTCTCATGTTGGTACTGCTAATCCAGATGCATCTCGGTCCAGAGTTCCTTTCAATACCAGTTCCAGGTTCATCCTCTTTCCTATAACACTGGGGCAGTTTATCCCCTCCTTCAGTACTCAAATTCAGAAAAACTTGTAACTATTATCTTTATATTAAAATATCTCAACTCTGCCTCAGCAGTAAGGGTACTTTTGTTCAAATGGGAGATCTGATCTCCTGGTATTTCCTTGCCATACCACAGAATCTTAAAATGCCTCGGGACCTCTAAAGGTCAGCTACTCCAACCCCCCTGCAGAGAGCAGGGATATCCTCAACTACAGCAGGTTGCTCAGAGTGTCATCAAGACTGACCCTGAATGTCTCCAGGGATGGGACATCCACCCTAGGCAACCTGTTCCAGTGTTCCACTATCCTCATAGTGAAAAGCTTCTTCCTAACATCCAATCTAAATCTACCCTTCTGTAGTTTAAAACCACTGCCCCTCATCCTATCACCACAAGCCCTTGTAAACAGGCCCTCCCCATCTTTCCTGTAAGCACCCTTCAAGTACTGGAAGGCTGCTACAAGGTCTCCCCAGAGCCTTCTCTTCTCCAGGCTGAATAACCCCAGTTCCCTCAGCCTGTCCTCATAGGAGAGGTGTTCCAACCCTTTGATCATTTTTGTGGCCCTCCTCTGGCCCCACTCCATCAGGTCCATGTCCTTCCTGTGCTAAGGGCTCCAGAGCTGGATGCAGGGCTCCAGGTGAGGTCTCACCAGAGCAGAGTAGAGGGGCAGAATCACCTCTCTCCATCTGCTGGCCACACTTCTCCTGATGAAGCCATGATGTGTGGCCATCCAGCCCATTCCTTATCCACTGTACAGTCCACCCATCAAATATGCATCTCTCCAACCTATTTGGGTCTCCAACAAGGAGAATGTTGTGGGGGACCACATCAAAGGCCTTGCAGAATTCCAGGTAGATCACATCCATAGGAAAGCCACGAGGTTGGTCAGACAGGACTTGCTATTAGTGAAGCCATGCTGGTTGCCTCTGATCACCTCCCTGTTCTCCATGTGCCTTACCAGAGCTTCTAGAATTTGTTCCATGATCTTCCCAGGCACAGAGGTGATGCTCACAGGTTGGTATCTTGCTCTTATGTTAAACCCCGTAACATCAAAAGTTATCTTTTTCATTCTAACTTCATTCATGCCAATTTCCTAAATTCTTTTCTTTCTGTCCTCCTCAGTTGCCAAAGAATGCCAATGATCACTCAGCAACACTTGAGGGTATGATCCAAGAATTAGTTTTAGATTATTCATCCCAATGAATTTAGTGAACTCAACCCCGATCACATCTAAGCCTTACCACATCCCTGTAAGGAAGGGAATATATTTAATACTCTGTACAGATAGCTGTATTTCTCACTTTGAATGTGCTATCTTGCTCTTAACCACCTGTGATAACCTTTTCTGATGATATTGCTGTATCATCCTGTTTCATCACTTCAACAGGTATGCCTTGAGACAAATTTCACTACAGAAGGAAATTACCTTCTTTCATTCCTTGTCACCCTCACTGTGCAAAAGTTTCTCAGTATTCTCAGTGTTTACATGCAACCTCCTTGTGTCCCAGCTTGCACCCACTGCCCCTTGTCCTATCATTGGACATCACTGAGCAGAGCCTGGCTCCATCCTCCTGACACCTGCCATTTATATATTTATAAACATTAATGAGGTGACCTCTCAGTCTCCTCCAAGCTAAAGAGACCCAGTTCCCTCAGCCCTTCCTTATAATAGATGTTCAAATCCCTTTCATTGTGTTTGCATCAGATCCATTTCTCCCACAAGGTTAGAGACACATGGGTTTGAAATAGCAAAACTTAGAAAGGAAGGCACAAAAAATGAGAAGCATTAAGAATTAATGGGTAGGGAGAAATGGAGATATAGGATTGTACAATTCACTCAAGTACCTAACAGTACTCAGAATCAGAGCTACCATCTAGATCTTACTGTCCAGGCAGCATTTATGACAGTCAGTTATTGTGTCAGCATCTACAAACAGAATGGATTATTTTTATAACAATGACCTTAAAGAGCTGAGCCATTTAATTCAAATATTGATATTTACAGTGGAAAGTACAACATGTAAATCAGCATTCTGAACAATAAGGCTTAAAGCTAAATAGTCTTCTCCATGCTGACATTAAAGTAGCTCTAAAGGAAAGGTAGCTTCTGAAGAGCATACTAACTGCATCCAGCATGACATGTATCAGCCAAATTATAAATCATAAAAAACCACAGCAAACTGATGCTTATTTACTGGCTGAACTAATTATTCAAACGATACAGAGTCTGACAATGATCTGCACTACACTGATAAAATCCCTGTATCTGAAACTTTACCTACAGTATTATCACAATTTAGTGGCCTGAACATCTTTTAATGACAGCACTAGGATTGTCTGGGAGCATCATCTCTGTGATTTACCTTTACTCTCATAGATCTCCAGATGCAAGACTGATTACACATATTCATCAAATATCAGAAATATTTTTGTTCTTTTTTTTTTTTTAATAACTGCTTTTCTCTACTTCCAACTGTTACCTTCAGAGCACAGAAGATGCAAGAGTCACCCATACATTTGTGCGTCGTGATTTGACGGAAGCTGCGGCGAAAAATGTCCAGGTGCCACAGAACCTGAAACAGAAGAAGGGGCACAGCCCATTTTATGAATATATCAAATAAAACACTGCATAAAGCTCTGATTAAAACCACACATTAAGCAATCCCAGAAGCACACTAATGTCAGTGAACATCACTTTTCAAATGGGATGCCTTGTATGTAACATGGAGTTGGCATTTTCACCTTTCTTCCTCAGCTGTAGCATTCACATATGTTCATTTACGGTTGGACATCACTCTGAATTTCTTGCCATGTACTTTTACTTAAGAAAAGGCCATTGTACAGCCACACTGAAGCTGGGCAGAGCTGCCAAGGACATCCCACTGACTGCTGGGGCTGAAACTCAACCATCCTTCCACTTCCTAGGCAGCCTCTTTGTTCTAAGCAGAAAGGCCAAATGGTGGAAAAATGGAACACCACCAGCATAAACATTCACAGTAGTTCAAGTAAGTCAACCCAATAAATTACTAGAAGCCGTTATGTCCAGTATTATAATTAGTGAGTGCATTTACATGCCACAATTAGCAGCAGATTTCTAACCCTAAGTTGTGTGGGCAGTTACACTTTTATCTCAGGGCAGGTATAGTGGCAGTACCAGGTATGTGACTAGGTGTGGTCCCAGCATGCAAATGCAAGCAGGCTTTTAGATGTTCTCTTACTGCAAGAGGCAAAGTTTGCTAGAATAGCACTAAGTTTTTTCAAACTTTACCACTAAATATGTGCAATTGTGGGCAATCACCCAAATTTGTATCTGTAAAATAGCAACAAGATGATCTCCGAGGTGTTCCACAGTCAGCTCTTTAAATACAAATGTGGCTGGCACTGGCTATTTCAGCTCTGGCTAGAAGGAACTGGACTTTCTTGTAAGCCTCCAAGTCACAGGCCTTTCAGGAGGCAGAAGCTTGCACTGAAAGCAGCCCTGACCTAAATCACATCCTGCCAGGTTCTGGACAGAGCAGCAAGGTCCAGGCTGACTAAATCTCACTGACTAAATGCTTCATTAGCATCAACAGAGGAATCAAACTTCTTACTGCTGATGAATTTGTCCAGAGCAACCAGCCAGAAAAAAATCAGCACTCTGTAGAGTTTCAAGAAGTGTTTCCAGCTGGAACAATTTGTTAACTGAGCCACAGCACACAACTATTACCTAAAATTATATTTAAAAACATGTTTATTGAATATTTAATCTCTGAAGTTTCCCAGAACTTCAGAATTGCCATGGCTATATTTATACTCAAACTCCCCTATACTTAAGGGCCTGGGAGTCAACATAAGCATTGGAACCATCTGATTACACACAACATTCCTGAAGAACTACTGCAGACTTCACAAAAGGACAGAAGAATAGTACATTTAGGAACAAGTCCAATTTTGGGGTGTATTTGCCTTTGGAGTTTATCTTGAATGTTTATAGAAATACTTAAAAGTAAAGAGCAACAAACATTCAAGAGCCTCTCAGGCTAACACGACATGCTAAAAAATTAATATAGAACCTCCCAGAAGTAGGTATTTTATGAAATAACTGCCATCTTGCTTGATCTTGGGTTCAGTTTTGACTGTAACTATTTTTGGAATCCTATCTCTTTGAGCTTTATAAGAAAACGGTTTATGTAGGACACTAAAGGGCAGACTTTCATCTTCAGGAATGGCATGCAGCTGATGTTAGTTCTGACCTAGGTTCAGTAACTCGGTATTAGGAGGCTGCCAGCAATGACACCTTGCAGCTTAACAGAAACAATATAGTACATGACTGGAAACTCCACAAGTTCTCTTTCTACCTACTCCTGTATCACATCACATATTAAGCCTATAGAGGGTCACTGGTGTTTCTGGTTTTATTATTTGCACTGGGGGGGTATCTTGAAGCCTGAAGTTGAGAACCTAATTGTGCCCATGGCAGAAAAAAAAAAGAAAAAAACCCACACACATACACAAAACACAACCAAAAAACACCACCCACAACAAAAACCAACACAGTGACAGAGTCTGTGCTACACAGACAAGTCATATGAAGGAAGGGAAACTGAGGTGGAGAAACAGTTTTAAACACTGTAGCCAGAAGGACTGCATCTCAAATGTCAGGCGTGCAAAACATCTAAATGGTGACAATACCACTACAGCAGCCATACCACCCCACTAAATTTTAACACAGGAAAAGGTTTTTCTCCTAAATCAAGAGGTAAAGATTCAGTCATGTAAACTAAGCTACAAATCAGAAGTTATAAAGAAAACTAGACTACTTAAAAAGGATCTTGTATACATATTATCAAATCTTTAGCTTCACTGGTTCAACAAAAAAACTGCAAACTTTTAAGGAATAGACATGCTGCAATTTCTATTTTAAAATTATTTTTCTACATAGATTTTCAAGTTTAGTTGACAGGTTTACACAAATGAGAGTCAAGTACACTAAGTGATGATTATGTCAAAGCTGTTTTCATAATTTCACCAGGAAAACCTGAATATTAAAAACAAAGCTGTTCTATAACTCAACTAATCTGCATTTCCAAAAGCAACTTTATTCTGTCTAGGCCCACAAGCAATTATGTAGTAAAGCCTGGCTGTATTTGTTGCACAGTCGAGCCTGGGAAAATACTGCAATAAACAGAGGACAAAGAAACATATTTTCTGTGCTTTTACCTGTAGTGCACTGTTCAGGAAGCAACTGTTCTGTCCTGGTTCATTGCTGAGTCCTTTACTGGGTGCTATGGATGTTGTATTTCGTGGAGTAAACATGCCCTGAACATTGCCCCGACCAACAGAAAAGTAATTTCTTTTCCACGACATCTTCCAGTGTCAGCTGTAGAATACACAGGTTTAAGATGGCAGATTATCTGACCTGATCAATCTCCTCCTTTTTTTTCCCACCAAAATTCAAAACTGGAACAACATTCTATCTTCTTTAAATTACAGTTTAATATAATTTATCCTTTCATCAGGACACAAGCAGTTTGCTGCTTTTAAATCCAGCCCAGGATGCTATTCTTCATGGGATGCTCATGTATGCAAAAACCTCTTTCACAAGCAGCCACATACAAAGTTTGCAAAGGGAGGGAATCCATGGTCGAGTAACTTCATCTGTTAAGCTGCTTCTCCCTTTTCCAAACAGGCAGCTACTTTAGGGAACAAATGGCAAATTCAGGAGGTCCCAGAATCAAGAGGAGAAAAACAGCAGCTACCTCCCACACCCCCAAAACCCCAGCTTCTCTAATCCTTTCACAATCCTCCTGCAGAAGATGGGAAAAATCCAATTAGTGAGGGAGCAGAGAAACCAAAACCAAAATAAACCCTTGGCAGCTCCCTTTCAAGTACATCTTTGGTGATGAAAGAGACATTATCCTCACAGGGGAAAAAGCAGCAACTCCAGGACTTGAGAGTGAAGAGCTTTAAAGTAGCAGAAAGTCTCCAATACAGATCTTCTAGTTCTGCATGCGACCTTTAGAAGTTTCTTCTCCGGATCCTCCTCTTGCAATCAGGATGCCCAGCCGAGCCAGAAAGCTTGAGAGAGAAAAATAATCAAAGGCTTGCGTCATTTAATTACTCTCTTGGTTTTGTGGTGTTCTACCAAGATCAGTGTTGCCTCACCTCCCACAGTACACCGAATCTAAACCTTCCTCCACCCAAAAAATAAAATAACATGGAAAAGAACAGAGAATTCTGATAGAAGTATTCAAGAGCAAGAGGGCTGGAGTATGTTGGAAGGGTTAAGAAGGAAGATGTATCAAAAAAACCCAAACCAAACCATGAATGTAAACTCCATGGCAGTTTTCATACACAGCCTTTACAACCCTGAAGTGTTAAATATCGTTCAGACCTTAGTCATTCAACCAGTAGCACGAGGATTCGTGATTCTGTGAATACCTGCTAGCGTGCTGCCACCCCCTTGAACGGGGATTTTGCACTTGGAAGGTGAATACAAAGGCAACAGTAGCCCATAACTCTCTAGAACAAAACAGTTTCCACATTTTCTCCACCAGAAACTCTGTGTATCTCCATAAGATTTTACTTAATCTAGGTACTTAGGATATACAATGTCTTCCAGAAGACATTGGTACTTCTGGAGAAGCTAGAAGAATCTTTCACTAGAAACTGCTCTTCCCACCACAAGTTCACTCTTTCCCACACCTCACAGGAAATGTAACAGAATTTGATCCAAGAAATTCCTAGAAACAGGAACTACAAGACTCATGGTAAAACATTTTTTTTCAAGTTCTTGCAAATGTAGCCCACCTGTATTTACTTTATAGACAACCACCTAGTATTTTCCAGAGGCATTCAGGAATATCTCATTTTTGATATACATAAGAACAACTATTACAGCTGGTATAAGCAAGATGACTCCATCCCACATGCACCCAAGTAGCAATTGCAGCATAAAGTCACCATGAGGTAAGACACATACAGAATTTGTGCATCAGCAAAAATTAACTAAGACAGGTAATGTATTTGTTAATATTACAGAGATATCCTGGGTATCTGTGGAGGCTCATTCTTCACCTTCCACACAATTATAAATTCATCTCCTGTCAGAACACAGACAGAACTTCAACATCTGTGACTGTTACAGCAGCCTAAGCCATTTCCTTCTGCTAATATTTTGTTTGTACTTCTATGAAATTAATTCTACAAATATTAATGAATTCTCAGTATTGCTGTAAGGCAGGCAAATCTCCCTATACATTAGATATACACACATATTCTTCTTGGTTGCCAGTGTGCCATGCAGAGCTTCCAGCTGTGCTTGCAAGCCTGCAGACAGGGACATGAGTGTGCCCGTCGCGCAACATTCCTGAGCGCTGAACGTACACAGGGCTCATTGCAAACCAATTTCAGCCTCAGTCCCCTTTCTTTGCTCAATCTGGAATGAGCCATGAGCCAACTATGCTGCGTGAGGTAATTCAGTTTCAAGCAACAATTTAAGGATCTCTAAACCAGCACCACTTGCAACAGGTTTCGTGGCTAAGCCTCTGCTGCAGAGCTGGAGCAGAATGCTGCATGGAATGAGCTGAGGCAAGCAGGCTCTGTTCTAACTCACAAAAAGCCCTGAGCCCAGCACTGCCACCTCCTTTCCACAGCACCGAGGAAAGGTTCCCAGAGCAGAAAGTTCACTTGGCTCATTTGGCTGCATGGCCTTTGCAGAACTAAGAACAAGCTGAAAACCTTTAAGCTGGTAACCACCCAGTGGTGACAAAACCAGATCTCTGGAGATAAATAGCGGCTTCGCACCTTGACAACCTCTAGAAGCTTTCCAACTTTATATAATAGCTACAAAATGGAACCCTAATTAATCTGAAATATATATGACATTATTCATATGGATTATTTACAGACTCATTTAGCTTCTGCTCCACCATAGAAAGGGTAACAAAAAGCAAGCAGAATTTTTTGTAAAAAATCAACCATCATTATTAAAAAGTCTTGTTTTGTTCCCACCACCGCTGACAAACTATCAGTAGAAAAAAGTTAACCCCCCCCCCATAGTTTAAACACCCAACATCCAATTGCTAAGAAAACAGATGTGATATGTAAGAGAAAGGCTGTGGCCACGCAAGGCCACCAGCAGAAGAAGGTGTTCTCCAAACAGACATAAATTATACTCTTGGTTCATTATTCAAAACATTCTCTTAGAGACACAATGAACTGAGGCAGAAAGCCTAAAAACATTTAAGGCACTTGAATTTTGTTTATCAATTAAGAACAATATTCACTGGAATAAGGGACAAAATTAATGCAGCCAGCATGATTTTTAAAAGTTCACTATATCCCTGAAAAATTGTACAGCCTTTTAATGGTGTTAAATAAACATAAGAAAGAGTAAATTATATATTTTAAAAATAAAGTGTATAAAATTTAAAAAAGGAAATTTAACATTCTAGATATTCCCTTGAATATACACAGTGTTTGGAAACAGCTTTCTTTGCTAAGTGGGGAGGGTTTCCAGCTGCTGAGACAGGCTCAAAAGAGAAGGGCAGGAGGCACCACTCCCACTGCATCTCCAGCCCAGAGCAAAGCTAGCCACGGGTCAGCACACATACTTCTGGCTTGATGAAACCCAAGGCTGTCCTTGGGAGAGCAGACCACACCACTCAAAAAAGACATAAACAACAGAAGAGTTCAAGTCTGTTCATTCTCATATTCACTTGCTAAATCAATTTGATAGGAATATCTCAAGTAGCATTCTTTGTGCTCTGCTGAGGCCCCACAGGAAGATGTCCAGGTAGGTTGTGAATGCCACCAGAGAAGGAGACTCCACATCCTCCCCGAACAGCCTGTCCAGGCTCTGTCACCCTCAGCGTGAGAAAGCTTCTCAGTATGTTTACATGGAACCTCCTGTGTCCCAGCTTGCTGCTTCTGAGAAGAACAAAGGTCCCTCCAAACATTTTAGGCTATTGGTTGAAGAATCATACCAGGCACATGGCTGAATTGAAAAAACCCACTTAGGAAAGGAGATGCTTCCACTTAGCACTACGTATGGCTGAAACCACCAATTATTTACCACACTGTCATATAAGAGCAGAGGTCCAGAGTTTATTTTTAATTACTTCTGTTTCTGAAGAAACTTTTAAAACACAGAACAAGGTAAAAAGGTAAATGCTTCAGTGTGTAAATGTGTTTATTTTTAGAAGACATCCTCTTCCCCCAAGAACTACCACATTCAGGATCGATGGTACTGAGGGCAAATTGTCCTTTCACATGCCACAGCACCTCTGAAAGCCTGAACAGATGAGAAATAGCTTCTCAACCCCCAATTTATTTATTTTTTCATAACAAAAGAGAAGAAAGGATTGTTCAAGACAATGGATTTGGGTGAAAATGTTCACCCATATG
Organism: Ceyx melanurus; assembly: GCA_024611195.1. Classification (NCBI taxonomy): domain Eukaryota; kingdom Metazoa; phylum Chordata; class Aves; order Coraciiformes; family Alcedinidae; genus Ceyx; species Ceyx melanurus. Next base: position 49,101 of record JANHGL010025750.1, read on the forward strand.
GCTCCCAGCAATGTATGCTCTTTCAGTAATGAAGCAGAGGAATCTTAATTGATCCCCTGGATTATCTCAGTTAGAGGGAAAAAGTTTTCACAGCTAGAGGATTGAGAACATACTTTCTCCATGTAGCCGAAATGCAAATGAGTATTTGCTCATTTCTGCAGGGATTAAATTATATTTAATTGCAGAGATATCAATATTAAGACCTTCATTTACAGTTTAGGCATCCCAAAGGACAGCCAGCTTTGCAAATCAGTCTAAATTCAAGATTGAAGATGAAGAAATAAAAAGAGGAATTGTAAAAGTTCCCACTAATGAACAACCATGAGGCTGGATAAAGAAGAGTGAACAGTTCCGTGACTAGCCTTCAAGGTAAATGATCCTTACAGAAGTTCACCACTGCACAACTGAAGAGAGGATGATTTCTTCCTCTTGAGGGTGTGTTCTCCTTGTCAGATTCTTAGCTAGCCAGAAATACTGGACAGATTTCTTTGCAGATCTACATCATAGAATCATAGAATGTTAGGGGTTGGAAAGGACCTAGAAAGATCATCTAGTCCAACCCTTCTGCCAGAGAAGGATCACTGAGATGACACAGTAACTGCAAAAAGGTACAATTATTTCCTTTCATGTCTATCTCCAATAATTTTTTGATAGTGTAAATGTGACAGAGAAACCTTTCTGCTTTATGCATGTGTTTTCTCAATCATGGTTGTGAGAAAGAAGGAGAAAAAAAAAAGCCTGTTATGCTTTTGCTGTCAAGGTTACACCCATTTGTCAATCTTCCTCTTAAAAGAACACCTTAATTACCTGTCTCTGTTCTACTTGTGCCTACTGGGTGGAACTAGGAACTGACAGCACCTGACAGTGCTGCTGTTGCCCACAACAGACTCATACTGCTCCTCCTTATTTTTTATTCTGCAAGTGCACAGTTCCTAGTCTGTGAAATGTTGTACTGTTACAACAAAGCTGTGAATATCAGAGATTTTAGGCTAACTCCCCAGAACCATGTTAGAAAATATACTCAAGAGTCTGAGTAAGATAAATGGTCTTTCAGATTATCAGGCAGTTGTTCTCACTTATCTGATGCAGAAGTCATTATCCAAATGTTATGCTACAAGTTTCTAGTAAGGGTCATCAAAATGATCTTGGAGTGAAGATGAAAAGCAAAAGTTTCCCCAGATTCATAGTTGTACTTCATTAGAGAGCAAGGGCACACAGCAAGCCTGGGACAAACTCCAAAGGTTTCCCAATAGACAGGCCATTTCTGAGACACCATCACAAGACAATGGAAACCAAAACTGAAGAGACTAGACAGAACAGTGAGAAACTGGGCTAACACAAATCCTTGACTAAAACTCCCACTGTATGTATACAGCCCACCAAAAAAAACTATAGTGGATTGTCTCTTAAAACAGTATAATGAAACCTTGTGAATGCTTACCTAATCCCAATCATTTGATTTTAAGCCTGACAGCCAAATCTATTTAAAGTGCTTCTAACAGTAAAAAAGCAGCAGAAAACTATTGGCTTTGAATTGCAGAAGGTTCAGTGATGGTGGGGAGCTGGAAATTTCTACCTACTCCAGATCCAGTGGAGCCTCTCTGCTTCTTCCCTATTGTCAGCAGGTGCTTCTCCAGGGTTACAAAGTCTTATCAATCGCTTCTGCATCCTTCCTGAGAGAAGGGCATCAGCTGACAAACACCCATCTTCAGTGCAAGCTTACAACCACATAGCCTTGTGTTCAAAACAGTGGAAAACAAAGTCACTTATCCCACAGAGCTAGTGAGAGAGTAGACCGGCCATGTCTAGACTGTCGTCAAGCTGATAAGAGGACTCAAAGTATCCAGTTGGCTCTCAATCAGAAAAGCTATTAAAAACCATCCAGTAAAGAGCTCTAATACAATATGGCAACCATTCCAAGGCAAATTACGATAAAAAAAAAAAAATTAAAACCCACGAACAAACAAACCAAAACCTTATAGTTCCAAAGCCAGCATTGCAGCTTTTTCTGATAAAAAATAATGTAACCAGCAAGATGATCTAGAAGTTTCAGGAAGAAAGCATCTCTTCTTAGAGACTGCAATTTACAAAGGCACAATGTGGGATAATTAAGCAATAAAGGGCTTGTGTTCTAAGACAAACAATGAGATGAGGTCAGAACTAGAGATGCAAAGGCCACATTATTTACGTTGTGTGGAGGCTTATTGCCAAAACACACTTCACCCCCCAGAGAAAAAACTTTACTCATACCAAAAACATGGTATTAATAACCACTGATGTCATGCATCACGGTGCTTTCAGCACATGTATTTGCTGTGGAGGTTACAGGGAACTGAGGCAGGTGGGCCCACAGCTTTGTGTCCTACTTCCAAAACCCTTTGGAAGCAGCTGCACTTCTTTCTGTTACCATCCCAAAGGTTCCGTTATCTCAACAACTTTTCTCTGACAGCTGATGAGGGAAGGCATAAATATAAAATTAAGAAAGTCTGCCCAGAGTAAGTATTCAAACTATTTCAAAGCAATCTTCAGGGCTCCCCTTCACAGCTGCCCAGCTATTGAAGACTCATGCTGTAAATGACAATAAAACCCTGCAACTTAACACAGCTGGATTACCAAAGTGCTTACCCTAAAGTTTTGCATCACTTTCTACAGGAAATCTGTTTATTATCCCAAGTCTGTATTTTAAGAAATACCCTACCTACCCCTAGGCTTGATGCTGGACATTTCACAAGGAGGAGGGGTGGGGTGAAATCAGCTTTTCATCCTGCTCCGTATGGAACTTGAGGAATTCAGATAAACAGGGAAAACACAGCAGCTTCAAATGTTATGCAAGTGTTCAGAAGCAGTTAAACATCCCCAATCAACCCCATGTAACACAGAAAATCACAACAAATAAGAACAGGGCAGCTGTCATCCATATGGTGAAATGGAAGGTTGGTTTGATACTAGCAAATTCTCAGCCAGCTTTCTGCTGCCAGTTACTGCATTTCCAAATCTTCACCTTGGCTCTCCATAAGGTATCTTCAAGATGGATTTGGTATTCAATTCAATCTCCAGATATAAATAAAAGTTATAATTGAAAAATTCTGTATTTTACAGCCATCAGCTATTACAACAAGAATTCAAGACCCTTTTTCCTGTGGCATCTTATTCACAAGAAGATAATCTCATCTCATCTCTCTTCCACTAATACCACTGGCCCAAGAAAACAAGTTTTCTACTTTGACTTGCAAATTACAGCCCAACAATGACTAAAGAGTTCCTAGAAGCTTTCAGAAGCAGTCAGTAGTATTCAGCGATATAAGGCTTAATGACTGACAACTTTTTAAATCCTAAACTAATGCTGCCATTCTTTTCCTGACCTTGCAAACTTCTACTGCTGAACAGGGAAAAAAAAAAATAAAAAAATCTTTTTTCGTAACAGCTACCTTGTTATAACTATGAGTTCTCCTGTCAATCTTCTCATCCCTTTCCTTACTTAAAACAGAAGTCAGTAGCAATCAAACTCCCAAATCATACACTGTTCACATCACAGCACCACAAATCCCTCTGTTTCACTGAACTCTATTTCATTATACCTTGATTTCAGTAACATATGAAGCAAATGAATGTGTTAATACATATCACAGAATCACAGAATCACAGAATCACAGAAATTAGGGGCTGGAAGGGACCTAGAAGATCATCTAGTCCAACCCC
>JANHGL010025752.1:0-18985 GCA_024611195.1 Ceyx melanurus
CCTGCTCAGGCAGGGGGGTTGGACTAGATGATCTTCTAGGTCCCTTCCAACCCCTAACATTCTGTGATTCTATGAAAGTAGAGGTACCCTAAAGATGTTTTTAAGACACATTTTATCATCCCCAGGGAGCAAGGGGTGGGGGTGTCAAGGCTGAGCTCATCCAGAGGCCCCTCCAGCTCCCACTTGCTGCAGGTCCCATTCCTGGGGGACTAGGAAGTTTCCACCACGCTGGTATCGAGCGTTGATCATCAAAACAGCGATGCCCAGACAGCCTGCACACATTCATCACTACTTTTTCATTACCTTTAATTAAATTTCAATATTACACCACGGTATTTCAGCCACTTTCATTTCTTTCTTTCGAGGCAGCAGCAGGAAAAAAAGCAATTACTGTATATCACTGCCTTGCCAAAATACTTTTTTTTTTTTTTTTGAGTTGACGCTTGGTTTTGCCATTTTGGGCTGCAAACCCTGCAAAGAAACCTCCTTCCCCTGCAACCATCCTGAGCAACCAGATCCTGATCCTGCTGCAAGCGGTGGCAAAGCTCCAGCTGGTTTGATGGGTGCCAGTGAAACAGCTCTAACTTGGCAGTGATGAGCAGGATGAGAAAACCATGTGTGTGTGGGGGGGTGGTAGGTGGCTGGGAAAGACACTTTTTTTCTCCTAAAAGTGTCAAACCACCAGTGTAGCTTGAGTACAGTGGGGTGAGAGGTGCTCGACCACCCCTCTTGCTCCCAAGCAGGGTCCCCCAGGGTGTTGGGAGGTGACACTCGCCAGCCCTAGATGCTGAGGCTGCTTTTGCCCTTCACTTTCTCCATATGCCCTGCCTTTTCGCGTCCTGAGACGAGCCCCATTTCCCTCCCGCCATCATTCCTCCTCTGACAGCATCCCTGACCTCCCCAGCATGGCGGAAGCAGCGGCCCAACCCTCTCTCCCTCGACCTTCTCAATATGGCGCCCAATCCGCGCTTCCCCTATAAATACGGCGCCGGGGCGGGCCGGCTGAGGCCCTTCTCAAGATGGTGGCCCGAGGGCGCTCTCTGCTCCCTTCTCAAGATGGCGGCCACGCTCCCCTACGCGCTGAGCGCTTCCGGTGTCTCCCGGTGGCGGCGCCGCGGCCATGGCGGAGTTGACAGACGCGGAGCTCCGGGAGGAGCTGTTGGCTCTGGGTTTCCAGCCGGGACCCATCACCTCCACCACCCGCAAGGTCTACCTCAAGAAGCTGGGCTGCTTGCGGGCCGAGGCTGCGGCGGCGAAGCGCGGAGGGCGCGGAGCGCCGCCCAGCCCGGCCCGCACCCCCGCTAGGCCTCAGCAGGCCTCGCCCTCCAGGCAACGCTCCGGCTACAACCTCAGCCACGGCGGGGCCGCCCGAGACAGTGAGGAGGAGGAGGAGGAAGAGGAGGAGGAAGAGGAGGAAAGGAGGCGACCGCCGGCGTCCCGCTGGGGGACGTCCGGGGAGCGCGATGGGCTGGCCTGGCGGGGGGACCCCCGGGGATCTCCTGTGGGGCGGGGCGGAGGACTCGGCTCCCGGGACGGCTTCGGGGGAGTGAGCTCCTCGGCGCAGTGGGAGACGTCGGTAGTGAGAAGTGGGGGACTTGAGGATAGGCTGGGCGGGCCCGGGGGGCTGAGCAGCGTCTCGCAGTGGGATACGTCCATAGAGAGAAGCGGGGGGCTCGGGGCCAGGCTGGGGGCGTCCCTGGATGGGTTCCAGGAGCCCAGCTCCACTTCCCAGTGGTACCCGGTGGCTTCAGGGAGAAGGGAGGAGCTGGGTGCTGGCTCAGAGCCGGACGGGGTTTGGGGCTCCAGCTCCTCCTCGTTACACTGGGGCACCTCAGCAGAGAGAAGCCGGGGGCTGAGCTCTGGGTTGAGACCATCCCTGGACAAGTTTCATGGGTCAAACTCCCCATCCCAATGGAGCCCATCCGCAGAGAGAAGCGGGGGGCTTGGCAGCAGAGCTGGGTCGGGGACATCCCTGGATGGGGTTGGGGGGCTGAGCTCCACATCCCCCTGGGGCACCTCTGCGGGCAGGAGCGAGGGGCTCAGCTCCAAACCTCTTTCAGGGGATGAAAGTGGGAGTTTGAAATCCAGGAGCCACTGGGACGCGTTGGGAGGAGGAACTGGGCTGCAGAGCTCCCGAGCTCAGTGGGATACAGTGGGAGAAAGGAAAGGACTCTCCTCTAACAGCTCGTGGAGGCAGGACAGTGAAGTGCCACCCAGCACCCACTGGGGCACCTCGGGGGGGTTGAGTCGCTACTTCGGGCGAGGGAAAGATGATTTGGCTGCCAGCACTGGCAAGGAGGGAACCAGGGAGCTGAATCCCAGCAGCCAGGGGGGGACACTGAGCCGAAGGTTCCCCTGGAGGGCCAAGAAGGACCCGGGCCAGAGCTCGGGCAGCTGGTGGGACACGGGAGCAGGACAGGGAGTAACTGCCAGGCCACGCTTGTTGAGGTCGAATGTGAAGCAGCAGCTGGATGGGAAGGGCAGAGGAATGGAGCACTACCTCTCCCAGTTCCTCTGCCTGGCCAGCTTGGTGCTGCTGCTGATTTTCCTGGGCATCCTGACAGTGAAGATGATGGGCTCGGGCTGGCTGGAGCAGAGAGAGGAGAGCTGTACGTGAACTGGGTTAACCCTGCTTAGAAAATTCATTCCTCCCCTTCTCTGCTTCCCCTTTATTCCTTCCATCACCAGCATTTGACATCTCTGCTTCTCTTTTCCATCTCCCCTTGCCCTTGGGAAACTGAGGCACAGTAAGGAAATCAAGTGTGGGCTGGTTTTTGTTTGGTTCTTCAAAACCATGGGGGTTGTTTTGGAGAATGGCATTCCTGCCAGGGCTGGATTTCCTGCCTGTCTGGTGTGTAACATCACCTCTGTGGGGTGTGTTTTTTTCCTGCACAGCACGGCCCTTCCAAGCCTTTTATGTGAGAAATATGGTGGTTGAACTGGTGCTTCAGCCCTTCAGGTGTGGCAGAGCTCCAGTGAGAGATGAAAAGGGGCTTCCCCAGCACCAAAGCAGAGTTCCCCAGCCAGAGCAGATGGAAAGAGTGTCACTTCCCAGCTTGGAAGTGAAAGAAGAAGGGGTTTGGGGGGTGATGAGGAAGGGGTGAGTCCTGAACCTTGGCATGCTGTACCTGGAGGGGTTTGTGCACTTGGCACCAGCTGGGAAAGTGTTTTCTGCTTTCTCTCAGTCACAATCAAACTGATGTGAGTGAATTTGTGCTGCCCCTTTTTGACTCCCTTAGTTGTTTCAAAGCTAGTTTGAAGGCAGAAATCTTGCAGCACAGCTGCAGAGCCTTTAAATTCCCAGCATGGTGGACTGGTGGAGAGGCAGTTGTCAGGGTGGGAGGGAGAGAGGGAGCTCCCTCACCACTTAACAGCTCTGACTAAAAGAAATCCTCTGCTTTTGCCTCCAGGAAGAGGCTTCATTTCAATCCCCATTAGCACAGTGAGATTTCAAGTGCCTGTGGCTGCAGCAGGTGCCATGACCAGGTTGTAAAGGACCAGTGTGAAGCAGGGAGGTGGCAGAGGAGCATGTGGCAGCTCATTCAAAGGAGCTGTTCAGACACTCAGGCCCCAGTTTTTACTTCCCAGCTGCACAAGGTTCATCTTTTGCACCCATTTTCTCTGTTCTCCTTCCAGTGCTGTGTCCACAGCAGCTCTTGGTGCTGTTTGCACAATGCTGTGTGGAGGGAGATGCAGAAAAATCAGCATCAGGCTTTTAAGCAGAGCTTTCTTTTAATAAAATATCATGATTTTCTTGATCAGAGCTCTTGTTTTGCTGGCAGCTCACTCACCCTTGCCTCCTCTCTTGCAGTTAACCTCCTGCCTGTGGACTGTGATGAAAGAACAGATGATGTAAGCACAGATCTATTTCTTTCTCTTAAGTCTTGGGGGTGGGGGATTCACACACAAGGGTTCTCATTCCAGGGAACTTCCACCAATATCCATTACACTGTGAAATGATTAGTTCTGTCATTCTCCAGAAGAAGTGTGATTTGATGAGCTGGAATTAATGGGCCAGATGAAATCAGGGCTGTCTCTGAGACTCTGCCAGATAAAAAAATTTCAATTCCCAGTTATGTGAATCAATTTCTTTAACAGTTGTAACAGAAGCAATATTGGGTTGCAATAAAGCTGTGTTCAGCTTTGACAATCCCAAGATTGAATCCAACTGATTCCCTCAACTCCCACCATGGAGGGTTTGTATGGCCCTGTTTCTTTCAGCATGCTGCATTACTGGGAGAGAGGAAAATTCAAAGTGGATTCAGCCTTAGGCTTTGTCTCCTGTGATTCTCTGGAGGCAAAGAACCCATCTGGAGTTCTTTGGAGGGGTTGGCTGGTGGTTCTGGTTGGGTTGAGGGGCTGGTGGTACTTTCAGAGGCCATCCCAGCTTGGTTTTGACTGGGAAACTGCACATCCAGTTCATCTGAACTCATGGTGCATGATGAAGCCAAACCCCACTGCTGGTGTTTTGGGTATTTTTAGCCAGCCTGGCCTGCTGCTGCTGGTCCTTTCATGTTTCTTACCTGGTTGTGACTTGCAGTTCTGTCAAGCTAAACAGAAGGACATAATCATGAACATGCTGCACGAGTTGTATAATTACTTGTCCATCCAAGCTGGTAAGTTCCAATTGTCATTCTAACCCACTTCTGAGCACTCTTCTGAGCACTGCTTCTCCCAGCTGTCTAGGCATTTTTAGCCTCACTTGGAAGAGAGGGGGTTTATGGAACAGTCAGTTCCACTTGAAGAGCTCTGAGAAAGTCAGGGAATAGGAAAATAGAAAAAAAAAAAGTGTTTATTTTTATTCTGACTAGTGCTCAGCTAATGCACTCATATCACACTGCTCTCCTGGAGTGGCCCTTATTTGCACTTGATATATTGGGAATTGTAGGGAGAAATATTCAGGAGAAATATTCAGGTTTATGGTTCTTTTCTACCAGCATTTTGAAATCATCTTGGAGACACTCAGAGCCAGTAAGTGGAAGCTGATGTGTTCTTACAGATAATGTTAAAGAGCCTTAAGCAATTGCCAGCTCTCTGCTGAAAGGTGGCAGCTGGTGATGTGAGTGCCTCTCTTTTTCTCAGTACAGACCAAGGCAGGTTTTCTTGGCTGAGAAGCCAGCTGAGCACAGTAGTTCAGCCCCTCTCTGCTCTCCATGAGCAAACCCAGCCCTTAACTAATATTTTTTGATGGAGAAGGTTGCTGGAAATTCAGTGTATAGCTCCAGACTTGCTCAGCCAGCTGTAAGTCAGTGGCCATCAGCAAAACTTCCTTGGTTTCAGACCTGGACAAGGCTGAAGCTTTAGATACTCCAGCTTCCCAGAATTTCTGTGTCCTTTCAGATCAGACTTTTGCACCTTGCTGCCATAAGTTTAATCAGCTCTGTGATTTAAAGGTGGAGTTTCCTTGCCAGCATTTCCCTGCCTGGCTGGAAGTTAGAGCTGCAGTTTACTGACAACATTTTGGCTGCTGCTCATTAACTCCCAACCCCTCAGAGTCTGGTGCCTGTTGGAAGCAACCCCTCTGCAGAGCATTAGGTTAGAGAGGTGGTTGTGTACCCTGTGAGAGGGAGGAACAGTGGGGTTTTTTTTTCCCCTCTTGTTCCACATTGAGCAGCTTACCCACTGAAGCTTGAGGTTTGATTGTCCTGATCCAACCTATATGCAGCAGCTCAGCATTTTATGAATAGTCATAATGTTATCTGCCTGCAGTATCAATCTTACCTGGTCATCATTTTGCCCAGAGCTGTAGCAGATCTGAAAGGATGGCATTGCCAGCCAGCTCAGTGCCTTTATGAACTGTTGGAGGGCTTTTTTTTTTCTGTTTCTTTTCCAAACATGATTTCTGTTGGACTCTCTTACCAGGGAATTTTGAATGTGGAAACCCTGAAAATCTAAAAAACAAATGCATTTGGGTTAGTGAAGCAAGAGATCACGTGGTGGTGAGTAGGCTGTGTGCTGCTGTTGTTATATCATAGTGATTTTTCTCTTAGAAGGCAATAAATAATAGATACTAAAGCAATTCACCATCACTTTTCCTTCCTCATCCTTTGAATCCTTCCCATATCTCCAGCCTCCCCTTTGGCCAGTCGTGTTCCCAGCAATTCTTTTGAAAATAATCTTCTCCTACATCTCTGATTCAGCCCCTGTAAATCTCCCAGAATGGTTTGTTGTTTCACCATGGCCATAAGTCATTCTGCAAGCAGAAATTTCCCTGGATTGAGGGCTGGGGCAGGAGGAAGGATTTTTCTATACCCCAAAGTGTCAGAAGACAGACTGCTTGGATCTAACATTGCATTTCTTTAGTGGTAAACTGTCAGCAAGATTATGTTGTATTTAGTGGTTAGTTTTTAACAGCCTGGGTTAGTGTTATTTCCCAGAGTGCTTCATGCATCATCTACCACAGTCAGAAGACTTTAGTCCAGACAGACCTTCAGCTTTAGTTCTCCTCCCTCCAGTTTGCAGAACTGTGACAAGAATTAACCTGGGGACAGAGAGGATGGAATGAAATCTCCCACTCCTGACAAGAACTAGTGTTATTCAGTAGTTTAAATGAATGGAGAACTAATCTTCTTCTGGCTTCTTCTGGACAGAATGTAACTGGTAGCTCCACACAGAAGTTTGAAGCTGCCCTGCACTGGATACTGAACAGCAACAAGGATTTAGGAATATGGTAAGTGGCAGCTCACCCTGGCACAGCTGCACTGCTGGGTGGTTTGACACCCTCCATGGTGTGCCCCTAAAACCTCTTGCACCTCCTTAGATTTCAGCAGGTAGTCTGGGGTTGGCTGTGCCAGTGTTTGCTGGGCAAGGTTCCAAACCACAAGGGCAAAAATCTGGCAGCTGAGCTCATTCCTTGGGAATTCACTGGGGGACAAGGTGTTGGGGACACACTGAATGTGAGGGCATGTTAAAATGAATGCTCTGATGAGTGCTGGGGGATCTTTTCTCTTGGGTTTCTCTGCTAGCAGGCTCTTCAGGACATGAGAAATAGCAGAAATACTATTTTTTAGTATTTATTAGGTAAAAAAAACCCCACATGTTCAGCCCCTAACCTAATGCAAGGCAGTTCCCCAGAGTCTGCTGACACCATGATCTCCTCTGGGAAGTGTGGGCTGCCTCCAGCCTGTGTGAAATCCACCTTTTGTTTGCATTTGGACATCACTAAATAGAAATCCTAGAGGTGTCTGGGTGGAAGGGAGCTCCAGAGCTCATCCCAGCTGAGAACAGGGACATCTCCCTGCTGCACAGCTCCCTGCCTGCTCCCAGCCCACTCCCTGCATTCCACAGCAGCTGGAGACAGCTTCCCACCCCCTTGGCTTGTTGACAACCCAGATTCCAGGGAAAGCTTTCTAACAGCAGGATCACCCAGAGCAGAGCTCATTTGCAGCCCTGCCTTTCAGACTGGCACCTAGAAAAGCAAAAATCTCCTGGAGCATTTGCTAGGAATGGCACCCCCAGGTTTCCAAGGGCACAGGATGCTCTGGGAACACAGATCCACTGGGCAGGCAGCTGGCAGAGCTGCCAGTTAGGAATGGGAGCAAACCCCAGGCTGTTGTATCACACAGCTCCTGATGTGAGCTGCTGCAGCAACCAGCTGAAAACTCTGGGGCTCAGCCCACACTCCATCCAAAGCTGCCACTAAGGAAAATCCCAGGTCCTGGGGATTCACCACACAGCAGCATTCAGAGCAGCACCACTGGCTGATCCTCACATCACAGAAGCAGCTGCAGGAATTGGTTTCTTTTTCAAGAGAAAACAGCAGTGGGAATTCATCTGAGGAGACCTTAGAGCACCTGCCAGTGCCTGCAGGGAGCTGCTCCAAAGCCTGGAGAGGGGCTGTTTGCAAAGGCCTGGAGGGAAAGGCCAAGGGGCAGTGGTTTGAAATGAGAAAGGAGGGGATTGAGAACTAAGGCAGAAGTTCTTTCCCAGCAGAGGGGTGGCCACTGGCACAGGGTGCCCAGGGAGGTGGTTGAAGCCCCATCCCTGGAGACATCCCAGGTGGGCTTGAGGAGGCTCTGAGCACCCTGCCCTAGTTGAGATGTCCCTGCTCCCAGCAGGGGTTGGGCTGGCTGACTCTGGAGCTCCCTTTCACCCAGACATTGCTGGGATTCTGTGATTCCTAACTGAGAAAACACCTTTGACTGGTTATTCATGGGATGTATGAGGAGCTTAAAAAAAGAAAATCCCTCTTAGGCCAGTTCCTGGGACCCTGGTGGCTCTCCCTTGGGTGACTCAATCCCTGCTGGCTGAGAGGATCTGGTGGGGAAAAGGCACCAGTGTAGCTCTGCCTGAGGGGGGTGTTCAGAGCCCCCCAGGGCTGTGTGGGAGGGATTTTGCGGGTGGGTGTGTTGTGGATTTTCCCAGGAATGCTCTCTGAGGGTGTGCCTGACCCCTGTGGTGTCACTTCTCCAGCTCCAACTGTTTCTGCTCAGCTGTTGTGAGGGGAGCAGCACAACCTCCTCAGACACTTGCAGGCTCCCTCAGCTGCTCTCTCTGTGATTGCTGCTGAGTGACTCAGTAAACATTTCCATTCCTCTGTGCTGGGAGGTGGGAATCCAATTTAAAGTTTAATCTTCTGCACGCTGAGAGGTGCTGTCAGAGAGTCTGCAGAGGGAGACTTCAGTTTACCAGTGGGAGTTTCAGCCCTGCTCTGCCTTTTCTAAAGTCATATCCATTCCTGGCTAAGCAGCCAGGCCCAAAATGTTCTGGAAAGAGGAGCTGTGCTGGGGATGTTGCTGTGGTGTCTTTTCTACGTGGTGTACAGGAGGAGTTACTGCATCTGCAGTCTGTTTGTTCTCCCTGGCTTGATTAAAGACTGCAGTTGGAGTGGCTGCTCTCTTCACTGAAGTATTTTCTGCCTTTTCCCATCAGGTTGAAAGGCAGAGACCTTTCAGAACCAGTCACCAGGGTGGAGGAAGTGTTCTGCCTGGAGTCAGCCCATCCTCAGATGGGGCTGGGCTGCCGTTTCCAACGGGCAGTGGTCACTGCCATCAGGAACCTTTTCCTCTTTTTCTGGTGTAAGTCTCCATCATGAACCTTTTTTTCTGGTCTAAGTCTCCATCACAAACCTTTTTTTCTGGTCTAAGTCTCCATCACAAACCTTTTTTTCTGGTGGAAGTCTCCATCACAAACCTTTTCTTCTTTTTCTGGTGGAAATCCTCACTGGCTTCTCCCCTTGCTGGCTCTAGAGATGAACTTGTGCACACAAACACACACACACACATTCTCCCAGCCATATGAAATTACCAACAGAGGTGAAATAAATCTGCTGATGAGTTAATTTCTAATTAACCTTTGTTCTGGCAGCAGAGGGAGACCTGTGAACTTGCTATTGTGCTGAGAGTGCTTAACACTTTCAATCAGCCAGCTGATTAGCTCTCTGGGTGCTCCTCAAGTACCCATTACTATGCTCTGCAAAATAAGTGTGTTAACCTACCTAAAAGATTTGGTTTTTCTTTCTTTTCTTGCACTAAGCTGCAAAGTCTCACAGCCTCTTTAATGATGACTTGTAGCATTTCAGTGTTAGAGGGTTTATTGGAATAGTCTGTCATGCCCCAGCTGAGACAAAGGTCTTACTGGGCAAGGTGATAATGAGAGATGAGTGTGGACTGGAAGAGTTTATAACCTAGACAGCCAAGGTGGGGGTGAAAGGGGGTGGTTGTGGTTATTACACTGAGATACTAAAGTTAGCTCATGTGGTATTGGGGGCATTTGTCAGTGCTAAACCTGCAATATAGATCTCCTGATTTTCAGGCTGGGGCTGAAGCCCCAAGGCTTTATTTCCTTATCAAGCAGCTCTCTCCAGAGCAGTGAAGCCTGACAGTCTTCCTGAGTGATGACTGTGGGGGAGGCCTCAGCAAACAGATAGCTCTGAGACTTGGAGAATTGAAGCACTGAAGCTCTATGTTTCTGGTGAAGGGGGGGGGGGGCAAAAAAACCCTCTGTGGTGAGGCCTCTGACCACCCCTTCCCACAGCCACATGTCAGTACCAAGGCTGTTGCTGGGCACAGCAAGATGAACTGCTTGGATTCAGTTCCAGGCAGGCTTGGGTTAGCAGGGAGCAAAAGCTGCCTCTGGGAAGAGGCCACGTCAGGAATAAAACTGCTGACACCCAGAAGTGTGTCAGGCAGGGAATTCCAATTCTTTTTCTCCTGCCAGGTCTGCTGACTCTCTGGGGGATCCTGCTCTTCCTGAGGTACCGCTGGCGGAAGATGGAGGAAGAGGAGCAAGCCATGTATGACATGGTGAAGAAGATCATAGGTAGACCCCAACAGCTCTGTCAATCCCAGTAGCCTTGCCCTCCTCTCTGCACTGCTGCTCACTCACTGCTTTGTCCTCCTGCCCTGCAGCTGTTGTCCGTGACCATTACAAGGAGTGGGAGAGGAACCAGGAGCGTTACCCCTACGTTGGCATCTTCCACGTCAGGGACAGCCTGATCCCTCCCCAGAGCAGGTGAGCTGCCTTGGCTTGCTTGGCTGGCAGCAGGGTGCTGTCCAGCTCAGCTGAAGCACCTGGTGCTCGTGGAGCAGCAGACAGCTGGTGGGAAGCTGGAATGTGAGGAGTGTGACCTTTCAGTTTGGATTTTGACATCCCTCGGGATGTCTCAACCTGCTGCAGTCCCAGGGTTGATGTTTTGTGCAGTCAGAGGTGTGTTGGCATTGGTCTGTCAAACATTAACTGGATTTTGTTTTGCTTGGGCATGGAGCATCTGATTTTTTTGCCTCTGCATCTAAGGTGTGTAGAATGCTGTCCTTCTTCTCAGCTACCATCCCTTTTTCTCCCATGGAGTCTGTGTTATTCAGAACAAACCCTTCCCATCAGCTGAACAGGGTTTTGGGAGCCTCTTCTCAACTGCTGCTGCCTGGAAAGTGCCTGGTTGCAGTTGGGCACCTTGGAAGGGATCTGCAGTGGGATAGCTGGTTGTGGTGCTTTTGCAGGAAGAAATTGTAGTGGAGATAGCTGTGGTGGAGCCAGAGTGCTGCAGCCTGGTGGGTTGTTTCTTGTGGCCTGGATAAGCAGAGCTGCTGCTCTGTTCTTCTGATGGCACAGAATGAAACACCCTCATCTTTATCAGGCACAGAAGCCCTTCCTGGGGGTCATTTCAGCTGGATTGAACCAATCTCTGTGGATTACAAAACACTGATGCAGATCTGGGGTGAACATCACTTTGTCCTCCATGGTCTCTGTGTGAGGGCAACTTGTTGCATCAAGTCCCTTCCCAATACCAGTTGAGCTGTAAATCCAGGGCAGGCATCAATTGCTGGCACTGACAGAGGGTCTCATCTTCCCCCTCACCCCAGGCACAACCCATCTTTTCATGTCCTGGGCTCTCAACCAGAATTCTGATTTCATCTCCTGCTGCCTGTGCACAAGGAACAGGAGGCAGTCTGATCAGCAGCCCCAGCTGCTGTAAAGCAGGAAAGCACAAGCAGGACATGTTTCTAATTTATATTCTCTCTTTTTTTTTTTTTTTTTTTTTCTTGTCTTGCTGTTTCTTGCAGAAAAAAAATGAAGCGTGTCTGGGAGAGAGCTGTGGACTTTCTGGCTTCAAATGAGTCAAGGATTCAGACAGAATCACACAGAGTAGCAGGAGAAGACATGCTTGTGTGGAGATGGACTCAGCCTTCTTATGTCTCAGATTCAGAGCACTGAGGAGGAGCAGAAGCTGAGCAAGTGTTGATGTGGACCTCTGCAAGGGGACAGTCCCTTCTCTGGTGGTGGGAAAGAGCAGGGCATGGTCTGAATCTCCCAGGGCTGGGGATTGCACTTAGCTGTTGGCTCTTCTTTCTGAAAATCTTCACACCCCAAAAATTCAGGGCAATAATATTGGCTTGGAAAGAAGAGCTGGTGGGGGAGCTAGAATTGCACCAAACGTAGCCTTCCAGGAGATCTCTGGCTTCTGTGGGCAAACAAACCTAGAACAAATGGATAAAAAAGAGAAGAGAAAAACCAAACACACCTTATCTTGGGGGACTGCAAATCCCTCTGGCAAAGCTTAGGTGTTGACAATTTGACCTCCATTCTGCAAAGGCCAACTGGTGGCAACCTCCACCAGGGAATGTGTTCTGAGGAAGGTTAACATTTCCCATGGAAACATGAGGGTGGCAGTTCAGAAGTTGTTTTTAGCAGTACAAAACCACCAAGGGAAGCACTTGCTGTTTCCTGGAGAGGAAAATTATTGTGTTGGCCTCACCCTAGAAAACATGGGAAGGAGCTTGGGAAAAATCAGGTGAAGGTGCTGCTGGAGAGAGGCCTGTCTGATGTGCCTTGGTGCTTTGGGAGGGATGGAGGGGTGGTTGTGACCTTGTTAACACTATTTAAGTCTCCAGTCTATGTGCTTTCTGATTCCTGGGGGGGGGGTTTGTGGGGTGGGGGTGGGAATTGGGGGGGAAAATAAAGGATCTTGGAAGCTTCCAAAAATGCTTTCTTGCAGCTACAGCCAAAGGGGCTGCTTGGTGGGCTAGTCAAGGCTTGGAAAGGCTCCTGGGGCTTGGATGTACATGCTTGGATGTACATGTTTGTCCTGGGCAGCTGCCATGTGTGTGCTGTGTGTCAGAGCAGTCCCAAGCCTGCAGTGCCCACGTGGGGATTGCCAAGTCTCTGCTCCTGCAGCCTCCCAGCAGGCCCAAGGGGCAGGGACTGGTGCATCCTCTTCTCTGCTGCAGGTTTTGCCTTTCATATCTCTAGCATCATTTGGTTACTGAGGTTTCTTTTGCTGTCCAGCAAGTGAGTGTTGTTTCAAAGGAGATAGCACCAGTGTGTGTGGCAGTTTAGGGTAGGTGGAGATGCTGCTGAGCTGCTCTTCTCAGGGTTGTCAACCAGCTGTCCCAGTCCAGCAGGGACCAGACCTGCTCCTGGCACAAGCTGGGAAGAGCTGCAGAGAGAATCCAGAGTTGGTTTCCACCCATGTAAGCTGTGGATGTTCCCACTGGCATCCCTGGGCTGAGCAGGGAGCTGCCCCTCTGGGCTCTGCTGGGGCTCAGGGTGCTGCCAGAGCTGGCTCTGCTCTGCAGGCTGCTGCACCCCCTTGTCAGCTGAGTTCCTGCTGCTGCTCCTGGATGGAGGCTGAGCTGCTCCAGCCTGCTGCTGCCTCTCCTGGGGTTTGCCACCTGCCAGGCTGCTGTGGAAGGAGTGTGGAGACTGGGACATCCCTCCTGCTGCTGGTCACTGGCCAAAGGGAGTGGAGAGAGCAGGCTTTGCTTGGAGCAAACATCCCATTAAATGGGAAACAGCCTGTGTGGGGCTGACTCTTCCCCCACGTTTTCTTCTGGGATGCAGAGGAGACTCAGCAGCTCTCTTGGAAAGAACAACCAACTTCCACTTGATCAAATAGGGGATGAGGTGAAGGCAGCTTTGATTCTTCTCAAAAACTGGAACAAGGTAGGCAGTGCTGCCCTAGAAATGTTTGCAAACACCAGTGCCTACATCCTGAAGCCTTTTTAAACTTGTGGTGGGGTTTGGGTGAGCTGGTTCTGGCTTATTTTTTTTTAACCATCCAAATCCCAGAGTGAAGAGTCAGACATTGCAGTCATCTTTTTGTATTGAACTTCATTTTGTAGAATAAATCTCACTGGCTTGGTGCTGTTTCTATGTTCACTTTTAGCTCTGTACATCAATATACGAAATAAATTTATTACAAATAATTAGTTAACCTTTCTTTTTATTGAGGGGCCACAGATTACTCCACGTGCTTTGCCTCAGGCAGGTCAAGCAGATCCTGCTCCAGATCTAAGGCAAGTCTTGAGGCTGGCACAACAGCCTAAGGGGACAGCTTGGATCCTCCTGATGTTGGGTGATCTCAGCACAACAGTCTCAAGCGTTTGGTTGCAAATCCAGTCTGTTTTGGAAAGCAGAGCTGTGTGTGAAAAGCAGCTTGTTTGGTGGCATTTTGAGGGCTTGGAGGGTCATGAAACCAGGTTTAGCAGGTTGATCTGTGTTCCTGTGGCCCAAAAAGCAGTTATTTAAAGCAGGGTACAGGATGGGGCAGCAAATCCCAGGGAGCTGAGCACGGGAGGGTGTCTCGTGTGGCCTCTGCTTTGCACTTGTTCCCTGACAGGTGATTCCCTTGCACGTTGTGTGTCTGCAGTCAACAGAACTTCTTGTCTCTGCTCCAAGCTGCTGATCCTGCCTGTCTTGGCATCCCCAGACCACAGTTAGCCTGCCTGTTTGATGGCAAGGGCCAGCTGATGGCACGGGGAGACTGGGAAGTAATGAAGGGAGTGTTGGCTATGAGTGGAATGGGATGGGTGACCCTGCCCAGGTGGTTGCTCAGCACTGGACGTGTTGCTTCTTGTGTCCTGAGGGTTCAGCTGCTTGCAGCAGGGCACTGTGGAGGGATATTTATGGGAAAAGGGAAAAAGTCAAGTTTGACACTGTTTTGACTGTGAGTAGACACAGTCTCATCTTGAAGGCAAATCCAAGTTGTGTTTTAGGGGCTGTTTCTGAGTGGTTCTGAGTGTCCCCCCCCCCACCAGCAGGGCCATCTGCAAGGAGAGCAGGTTCCTCCCTCACCTGAGTGTGACTCAGAACACGTGTGGCCTGGAGTCCCAACTGCCAAGTCTCCTCCTGGAGCAGCACGAGCAGCCTGTGAATCACTGCTGTGTGACTTCAGTGGCCGTGGTTGACTCACGTTTGGTTGGAGGGATGTTTAACGACTCCCACCATGCAGGTCTGGGTGGCAAAGGGGGAGGTTTCCAGCAGCACAGGAGGAGGGGGGTTGGCTCTGGGGGCTGGCTGCCTCCTCTGGCACTGAGCTGTTGCTGAGGGAGAGGAACAAAAGGCAACACCAGGCTCAGTGTCTCCTCTGAACCCCGGTTCCTTCCTGCTCTGATGCTTTCACCCAGCCTGGGTTGCTAAGTTACAGCTGCAATCCATTCAAGGTTGGGAAATACTCACTTTGGTGTAATTACAGGTGCCAGGGGATGGTGTTTGCTTCCAACCAAGCTGCCCTGATCTTTGCTGTCACAGTCTTTCCCCATGTCCCTTGTTGTTTGCAAGCAGAGAAGCCTCGTTTCAGGCCACGTTCCCTGCCAAGCTCCTGCTTGCTCTGGACAAACTGCAGCCAGCATTCCCCAATTTCAGTTTCCCTGGAAGCCTGGACCCATTCAAGGAAGGGACAACCAGGTTCTTTATCCCCTGCCCTCCTCTCCCTGCACCTTGTGGTCGCTGTGCCAGAGTTGCTGGTGTGTGTCCCCCCATCCCCACTTGCCTGCAAAGTGTTAAGTGTCCATAAATAAATTCTCCAAGGGTGGGCTGGTGGAACCATCACATCCCCTGACTGGCAGAAAGGAAAATACATACCAACAAGGAATCTAAAATAAAATTTGCCCTTTCTCTTTTCCTTTCCTGCTTCCATTTAAAGCCTCTCACATGAAATGTTTTGTGTCTCCTGCTGACATGACAGCTGAGGCTTGGGCCTTATTTACAGGGCACTGTGCCAGCTCTCCTGGAAACATCACCGGGAACTGGAGAAGCAGCAGCAGGACCAGCGAGTCCCTGCCCCAGGGCGCCTCCCTCTGGCACATCCCCTGTTCCAGAGCCATCCCCCCTCCAGCTCCTGCCCTGGCATTTCCACCCTGACTTCATCCAACCTTGAAGAAACGTGTTGCAGGTGGGTTTTAAGGGGATGGAGGAGTGAAACCCATCCCTGCCTCCCTAGGCACTGGACCAGGCTGCCCAGGGAGGGGATGGAGTCACCATCCCTGGAGGGATTTAAGGAGTGAGTTGCCATGGTGCTTCAGGACATGCTGTAGGGACTTGTGTGATTTTGGTGGTGGTTGTTTTTTCCTCCTGGTTGGGTATTTATGTGCATTTCACCAAAATTCGTTTTATTTTTTAAGTTTCTTTGATATTTTTGCTATTCTTGTTGGTTTGGTTGGACTCTGTGATCCAGGAGATCCTTTCCAACCAGGATTATTCTATGGTTCCACTGCTCAGGGAGCTGCCAGCAGCTGCAGAGCTGACCCCAGTGCAGGGACCTCTGTGCTAACCTCCAATTAACCCCTCATTTTTGTAGGAACACTCCTGGAAGGCTGGTGGGGGCTGATGCAAATCCCAGGGGTGTCTTTGGGTTGTCTCTCCAAGCTGAGGAGCCCCCAGTGTGTCGTGGAAACCTTCCTTGGCTTTGAGCTCATTTCACTCAGTGGGCTCCGTGCCACGGGTGCCCCCCCCCTCCACATTCCCCCTTCTCTGGCACTTGGCAGAGCAGTGGCTTCCCAGGGATGTGCTCTTGGGTGGCAGGAGGACGCTGGAGCCCCCCTGCTGATCTCCCCCTCTGATGGAGGAGGACGCCTGCACCGTGTCCCTGTGTCACTTCACCCTGACCTGCTCCAGGGCCACGCTCTGTGTTTACATCCTGGCACCAAAACAGCTCCTGGCATCCAAACAGCAACAGCAGAGGAAAACACCCTGGGGTGCTGAGGAGCTGGGAGCAGGGCTCAAGGGGTTGCAGCTGAGCCACTGCCATGTGAAACAGCTCAGAAATGGGTCACAGGGGGGGGTCCCTCTGCCCCCCCCTTGGGGAGAGCAGCTCTGGCTTGGCCTCCAGCTGGGGTCCCAAAGGTGGCACCAGCATCCAGGACACTTTGCCACGGGGTTACCAGGCAGTGGGTGGGGCTCCAGCACCCATCAGCAGCACAGAGGGCATTTCCAGTCCTGAGGCTGGCTCAGGGTGACTATCCTGGTGTCACCATGCCATGGCTGCAGCTCCCATCTGGCCAGGGGGAGAACAGGGAATAAAACAGCAGCAAGGACTTAAGGATGGTGCAAAGCTTTTGGAGGTGAAAAGGGGGGAAAAAACCTGCCCTGATGGTGTCTGCAGGAGGGGAAAGAGCAGGCAGAGCACAGCAGGGTCAGGGGGAGCTCCCTCAGCAGTTCCTGTTGTTCTTTCGTGTTCCAGGCAACCCTCAGAGGCAGTTTCCTTCCACCTCTCCTGCAGCTATAAATTGAATCCTTGAATACGAGAAGGGCACTGCACAAGGCATGGCAGGATGAGGCTCGATGGTGCTGAGTTTACCTGGGAGCTGGGGATCAGGCATCCCTGCCTTCCTTGAGCCTTGGCCTCAGTTTGTGCCAGTGCCCACCCTGCCTGGAGCCCGGGCTGGGCTGGGAGAGCTTTGGAATCAGGCTGGAGGCTGCAGCCCACGGGCCAGCCAAGGGTAATAATAACTCTGTGCCCGTAATTAGTTCCTAATTAGCATCGTTTTAATAGGAGAGAGGGTTGCTCTCCCCTTAGAGCCCTCAGCTCTTTACTAGAGGCTGAGTAATTGCCTCTGTGGCCATCGGGTGGCCGCACTCAGCCCGGCTGCCTGGGCAGGGACCCCGAGCTCCAGCCCCATCCCTGCCCTCCTTGCAGTGGAGGGATGACTGCAGAGGACTCGGCTCCCTGCCCGGCAATAGCCCCGACTTAAAAATGAGATTGCATCAATTAACACAGGCATTAAAAATCCATAGGCTGCTGAGCAGGGCCCAGAGGAGAAAGGGGTGGCTTGGTGATGTGCTGAGCCTGTGCTGGGCTACCTGGGGCTGGGGGGCAACCTAGGTGCTGGGTCCTGTCTCTCCCTGAGCCCAAGGGACTCCCCCACACCTCCTCCTGCCATCCCAGGAATGATGAGAGCTGCAGCCTGCTGTGTTTGGGGATTGGCTGGATACTTGGCTGCTTCTTCCAGGGGTTTTGGAGTGATGTCCTAAAGCATGTGAAGGACAGAGTGAGGGGTGTTGGCACCTGCTGCCTGCCCTTGCCACCCTTGTGAGGGGCAGCTGTTGGAGACTTATCCTGCCTTGGCTGGCTCAGGAAAGAAGGAAATACAAAGAGCATCCAGAGACAGAAGGGAGAAGATGCTGGGGAGCTGCATGGTCCACTGGGGAGCTGGTCAGTGATGCTGAGCACTCCATGGCCACCCTGGTTTGTGATGCTGAGCTCTTTCCAGACACCCAGGAGAGCTGCAGGGCTGTTGTGGTGCAGGTGCTGCCAGGCACAGCTGGATGGTACCTGTCACCCAACATCTGGAAGGCAGGGAGATGCCTTTTGGGGAATTCACACCCTGACTTTTTGACACTTCTGTTGCATCTTGCTGAGACTGGTCCCTGTGTTCAGAAGTCCCTGGCAGGGGATGCACCACGACTGGCCTCTCAAAACACCACTGGCACCTTTTTTTCCCCCTTCAGAAATCAAGCCCTGTCCTCAGCATCAAGCAGAGTGAAGTCAGGACTTGGGAATCAGACTCTTGGTTTCAACCTTGTCTTTAATCTCAGCCCCTGACCTGAATTCCAATCCCTCTGGGCTTCGTGTGCCTGTTTTCTCCCCTCCAGGTAGCAGGAACTGCCATGCCCATCAATCTTTGTCTCAGCAGTGAGATTTTCTTCCCAATCTCTTAGTCCTTTGCTACAAAGCTCTACCAGCACCGTTCCAGTTGCTGCCCCCAGGGTCCCAGTCGTGGGCACTGGTTTGTTAATAACCTCGGTGTACTGGGCTGGGCTGCCTGGGCTGGGGGGGATGAGAACAGGCACCACCCTCTGTTGTCCCAGGGGATGCCCCTGGACTATATATGGCTCTTGGGATGCCTGTGGCTGGCACAGGCTGGCACAGTGCGTCCAGAACACACCAGCCCTTTGCACACTCTGGAGAGAACGCTGGGCAGTGGGTGTTTGGAGGGGTCTGAGGGGCACACGTTGTCCTTGACTGGCTGGAAGAGACAATTTGGCCCTGGCAGGAAACTCCCTGGGACTTTTCCATTCCCAGAGCACTGGGGTGTCATTTTTCCCTGCACGAGGCTGTTGGCAGGGTCAGGGCTCTGTGGCTGGAGGCTCCTCATCATCCTGATCCACTCCCCTACTGCCCAGCTTTGGGCAGCCCTCAGCCTTGCCTCATGCCTTGCCCCCCCCCTTGCCATAAATGGCTTTTCTTTGCCAAAAAACCCTGGTGGGTGGGTCTGTCCTGCCGCACCCCCTCCCCCCTCTTCCTCCCCCCCCCCCCCCCCCCCCCCCC